>JARJHM010000795.1:0-141544 GCA_033356055.1 Carex pumila | reverse complement strand
GCAACTCATGGATGACACTTTTGTGAGCCAAACCAAGTATGCGAAGGAGTTGATCAAGAAATTTGGGATGACCGGTAGCAATACAAGCAAAACTCCAATGGCTACGAATGCAAATCTTGACTCGGATCCGAATGGCATATCGGTGGACATCACTCAATACCGAGCTATGATAGGTAGCCTACTCTATTTAACTGCTAGTAGACCCGATATAATGTTTGCGGTATGTCTATGTGCTAGGTATCAAGCAAATCCCAAAGAATTGCACTTGAAAGCCGTTAAAAGAATTCTTAAATATGTCAAGGGTAGTTTAAATTTGGGATTATGGTATGGCAAACAATCGAATTTAGACTTGATAGGATATGCCGATGCTGATTTTGCCGGAGACCGTATGGATAGAAAAAGCACAAGTGGTACATGCCAATTTCTTGGTGGTTCACTTGTATCTTGGTCAAGTCGCAAACAAACCTCGGTTGCCCTTTCCACAACGGAAGCCGAGTATGTAGCTGCCGGTAGTTGTTGCACACAAATTCTTTGGATGATTCAATCCCTAAATGATTATGAAATTCGCTTCCGCAACGTACCAATTATGTGTGACAATACTAGTGCCATTATGATATCCAAAAATCCGGTTCTTCATTCTAGAACCAAGCACATAGAGATAAGGCATCATTTTATTAGGGATCATATAGAAAAAGGTGAAATTGAGCTCATACATACCAAAGAACAAATTGCCGATATATTCACAAAACCCCTAAATACCCAACAACACAATGAATTGAGATTTAAATTAGGCATGCTTGTACTTAGAGAATAAACATATTCATAACTCATTTCAAAATAAACCTTTGCAATCAAAATAATTCATTCAATGAGTGTTTCACAGAAATAAAACGTTATAACGTTTTTGAAAACGTTATAACGTTTTTGAAAACGTTGGTAACGTTTTAGGAAACTTCAAAAAGTCTGAAAGGTGAAACAAAACGTTGGACAAACGTTATACAAACGTTATAACGTTTGAGAAACGTCACAACGTTTTTACAAACGTTACAACGGTTACCTGACAAGGGACCAAAATTGCAAAAATTACCTGTGAAAACGTTGTAACGTTTTCCAAACGTTGGTAACGCTTTGTGAGATTTCAAAAGTCCGAAAGGAGAATTAAAACGTTGGACAAACGTTACAAAAACGTCATAACGTTTTAAGTAAAAACCATGTATTTTTAAAAAACGTTGGTAACGTTTATAAATCGTTGGTAACGCTTTATAGTGAAAAGGTGTTATATCGGCTCTAAACCCGTCCCTTCCTCTTACCTTCTTCATTCTCTCTTCATTTCTTCTCCTTCTTCCTCTATTCCGCCTCTTTCTCTCTCTCTCTCTCTACCCATTCTAGTTATTTTCTTCACCAAATCAAGAGATTCTTCTTGATTTCTCTTCTCTCTACTCTATTCTTCTCTCCAAATCTCATTTCTCCCTTTCTATCTCTCTCTCCAAAACCCTAGCCAAAACCCTAGGCTCAAATCCGGCGATCCGACCGTTGGATTGACGATCCGTCTTCACCACTGCACTTCTACGGTCCTTCTCTTCTCGGTTTAACGCTTCACTTCTTAATCGGTAAACTTTCTCTCTAAACCTAATCTAATGGCTCCAAAGAAAGATGCGGTGGATAAGGGTAGTAAGAAAAGACGTATGGAATCGGAAAGAAGTCAAGGAAGTGGGGGGAATCTAGAACCAAATTGGACCATTCACCGGTCAAATAGATACCTATTCCGGGATATTGTGGCCTATGAGAACTATGTGGGTTCTTTCATGAATAGGAAGATAACAGAATGCTACCGGTTTGACAAATCCGTAGTCACCTTCTCCCAACCCGAGAATGACAAGTTAATTGAATATGTGAATCATTGGGGTTGGGAACCAATTGTGACTTGTTTTGAACCCTACACTCAACTTCTTACCCGCACGTTCTATGCAAACATCAAAACTAGTGATGAACCCTTCACGATCACCTCTTATGTTGGCGGGAAAGAAATCGTGCTTTCTCTGAGTAAAGTGGCTCAATGGCTTGGGGTTGAGAATGACGGGGAGGAAACCTACCCCTTGAGGAGTTGACCTCTTTATGCTGATGGATCCTCAACTGATTACAAGAAATGGTTTGACCGAAACTACATATCCGGGTCTTCAATCTATGTTTCTCACCTTCCATCTCTACATCGGTTGCTCTTTAACTTTATCAACAACATCCTCATGCCCAAAGCCACAATCAAAATCAATCTTGAATGGGGACCCATGTACTTTCTTCGTCACCTCATTCAATTGGATGAGAAAAGGATCAACATACCCTACTTCTTTCTTCTTCACATTAATGGTGCATTTCAACCAACAACCATTCTCTGCCGTATGCCCATCTCATTCATAAAATCATCCGCCTCAACCATATCCGATTACCGGAAGATGCAGAAGTGGCATTCCCGACTAGTTTGGTTGATCACTTGACAAAAATCGGGTGGGTCCATGGTCATTCACAATCCGGTCTGAGGCGTTATGAACCCGATGCAAGAGCCATCAATCAATGGATAAACCATCCGGAAGCCTTACCCAATCAATATTGGGATCCGGAAGAAGTAGTAGCCCCGGCTCAACCTCAACCTCAACAACCACAATACATGCCACAAGCGGGTGATTTTGTTCCTCCACAGGGCCAAGAAGCACAACTGGTGTGGTTGTGCCAACAAATGAATGCTCAACGTCTTGAGATTCAACAGAATCATCAAGCAGCGCTAAAGAGGTTCGATAATCTGGACAAGGGACAGTTGAAGATAAGGAGACAACTGAGAGAACATGCTCGAGCTCTCAACACGCTTGATGAAGCACAATCCAGTCTCTCGAATCGCTTCATCCGGCAATATGGTCCCTCGGGAAGCCCGGCACGAGCACGTGAGAATCTAGTTGAGGAAGAGGACCTAGATGACTTGGAAGAGGAGCTTGAAGGTGGTGGAGAAGAAGAAGTGCCCGATGCACCAAATGACCCCATGAACGACGAGTAGACCGCAAATTTCAAAATAAAAACTTGATAGATTAATTGTGTGTCTGATTACATGAATTGTTTGTTTTGATTGCATGAATTGTTGTTGATTGCATGGTTAATTTGAATTGTTGAATTGATGAAATGTTGGTTTAAATTTGGTTAATTTAGTTGAATTACTTGAATGGTGTTATTTGGAATTTGGTGTGGATATGTATGAGATGTACATGTTTTGTTGTGATGTATGAATTGATAACTTGTTAGGGACTATATTGCAAAATTGCAAAATTGTTTGAATATGTCCAATTGGATATATTGGAGCCTTGACAAATCTTACTAAATTACTTGGAAGGCATGAATTGAAATGGGTTATATGCATGGTTTATGCATATTGATATATATAAGTTGATATGGTGAATTGAAATTGAATTATCCTGCATGTTAAAGTTATGCCCTCAATTTTATTCTTGGTTGTAAATTATTATTGCTATATTACTAAATTGAGGGGGAGTGCATAATTTGAGGGGAAGCACTTTAAATTAGTGCTAATTTTTCACCCTTTCGTCGATTTCCAAAAGGGGGAAAATTTGGTACAAATGGATTGAATGCAAAATCAAAATTGGATGAACTAATTTTTTCTGAAAATTTTCGATTTATGCACTTACTCACATTGTATGTTTTTGCAAATCGCCAAAAGGGGGAGATTGTTGTTCGTACAATAATTTTTTACGTCTATTTGACTAATTTGCAAAAACATACAATTATTGAATTTTACGATTTCTTCTATTTTGAGAATATGTAGGTCCAAGAAGAGTAAGAACTGTTGAATAATAAGCTTGGACTGAAGAAATCATGAAGACCTTTATCAAGAATACATATTGTAAAATCAAATGCTTGGTAAAGTATGTGTGAGGTTGATTAAATTGAGATAAAACGTTAGGAACGTTTTTAAAACGTTGGTAACGTTTTATAATAATCAGAAGCCTCAAAAGAATCAAGTTATAACGTTATAACGTTATACAACCGTTATAACGTTTTACAAACGTTATAACGGTTTATAAACGTTGTAACGTTTAAAAGCTACAGAACAACTGGAGTGCAGCTGTTCAATACAAACAATAAACGTTGTAACGTTTATAAATCGTTATAACGGTTTTGAAACGTTGTAACGGTTATAAAACGTTATGTAACGTTTTCTAAGCTGTCAGAGAATTAAAACCCTAAATCGTATTTGAATAAAACGTTGTAACGTTTAATAAAACGTTGGTAACGTTTTATGTCAAACAGCTCATTTTTGAGCTGCCACTATAAATAGGTGAGTGAGGTTTTCTTCTCATAAATCTCAGCCGACCCTAATCATTTTAAAAGCGATTTTCTGAGAGCTTAGCCTACTCCATTGTTGTGAGAGCTTAAAACTTCAAAATCCTTCAAGCAACCTCAAACCTACTTCACTAATCTTGATCTATATTAGGTTAGAGTAATCTATTGAGTGTTTCTCTTGTGTTCTAGACAATTGAGACCTTGTTCTCATCTCTTTGAGTTGGCCGTTTGACTTCCCGCTTGGTGTGTAAGGGCTCAACGGTTCACAAGTTGTAATCCTTTCGTATTGGGTAATAGAAAGGCGCCCCACTCAAGGTTGCGAAGCCCCGGAGACGTAGGCCTTTGTTTTGCCGAACTCCGTTAACATCCCGCGTGTCAAATTTCTCTAAACTCATCTATTTAATTTCAATTGCAATTTAATTTCAGTTTTTGAGCAATTAGAGGTGCCCCTAAGTGTAACAGGTCTTCCTCTCCCTCTGCTGACCTGCTACCTTCTTCTCAGCCCAACACCATCTCTACTTCACATTAGCCCAATACCTTCAATATTTCACCTCAGCCCAATCCCATCAATAATTCTAATCAGCCCAATACTGTTTCTACCTCTCCACAGCCCAATTTACCATCTTCTCCTTCTAATCAATCTCCTTTACTAACCTCCACCGATCCATCTATTTCCAGAACCGATCCATCTCCACTCCCTTCTCCTAGCCGCTTTTCTCCAAGCTCCGCAACCCGACAATCCTCTTCTCCTTTTACACCTGACAACACCAATTTTTCTCCTTCCTCTACACAACCTACCACCTCAGTTCATCCAATGGTAACTCGCACAAAGGACCAAACCAGACGGCCTCGTCTATTCCTAGACCATGTTGCTTATTTAGCATTCTTGGATTCTGAGCCAACTTCCTTCTCTACAGCTAATACAGTTCCCGAATGGCGCAACGCTATGGCAGTGGAAATTGATGCCTTGGCCAAGAACAACACCTGGACTCTTGTTGAACCTCCCACTGATCAGCATATTGTCGGGTGTAAATGGGTGTACAAATTGAAGCACCATTTGGATGGCTCGATCGAGAGACACAAAGCTTGCCTTGTTGAGAAAGGGTTCCATCAAATTGAAGGGGTTGATTTTCTTGATACCTTCAGTCCTGTGGTTTGGCCAACTTCAATTTGGGTAATTCTCTCACTTGCTGTCTCATTTCAGTGGCCGATTCACCAATTGGACATGCAAAATGCTTTCTTGCATGGTGATCTTGCCGAAACTGTGTACATGAGCCAACCTCCTAGATTTTTCGATTCTTCTCGACCTACTCACATGTGCCTTCTCTCAAAATCACTGTATGGACTAAAACATCCCCCAGAGCTTGGTTTCACAAATTATCCTCTGCTTTGCTTGAATTTGGGTTTCTGGCTTCCAGTTATGATCCCTCGCTGTTTGTCCATCATTCTAATGGCTAGACTACAATTCTCTTGGTGTATGTTGATGATATTCTTCTTATTAGGAGTAATTCAGCTTTTCTCACTTCATGTCTTGCTTTTCTTCAACAGCGATTTGTAATTAAAAATCTAGGTCACTTGCATTATTTCTTGGGGGTATAGGTATCTAAAACACCTACAGGGCTGCATCTCTCTCAAACAAAATATATCACTGATCTCCTTACTCGCACAAACATGCAGTCTTGCAAGCTATGTAGCACTCCCATGGCAACCTCCCCACCTCTTTCCAAATTGGACAGTGATTTCTTCATAGACCCTCAGTTGTATCGCAGCGTGGTCGGTGCATTACAGTATGCTACGATTATGAGACCAGACATATCTTTCGCTGTTAATAAAGTCTCCCAGTTCATGCACCAATCGACTATTGCTCATTGGACAGCCACCAAGAGAATTCTTCGCTACCTTCAAGGTACTCTCTATCATGGTTTATCTTTTCGGTCATCTCCTTCCTTGTCCATTGATGCATACAGTGATGCTGATTAGGTCGGCTCGGTTGATGACCGTTGGTCCACCTCAGGTTACTGCATTTTTCTAGGCAACAATTTGGTTTCATGGAGTGCTAAGAAATAACCTACAGTGTCACATTCCAGCACGGAAGCTGAGTACAGGAGTCTCGCACTCACGGGTGCCGAATTACTTTGGCTTCAATATCTTATCGCTGAGTTGCGTGTTCCTTTGGCTTCTCCACCAACATTGTGGTGCGACAATATAGGGGCAACCTTTCTTGCCTCCAACCCGATGTTTCACTCGCACACCAAACATGTCGAAATCCACTTCCATTTTGTGTGTGAGAAGGTTGTTGCTAAACAGCTTCTGGTTCATTTTCTATGCTTCCATGATCAGCTAGCTGATTCTATGACCAAACCTCTGCCCACTGCTCGCTTTCAATTTCTCCGCACCAAGCTTCAGGTGACAGAGTCCCCTTTCCTTGTTGGGGGGGGGGGGGGTAATAGCGCAGTACTGGAGACATCCAGTTCAAGCACCACTGCTGATGATTCCAAGACCTAGAAGCATCTGTTTTGTTATGATAACAAACTTTTTTATTGTAGTTAGATTACTTTTACTATAGTTAGTCAGCCATAGTTACATGTATAGGAGGCTATAAATACACAACAGTGTAAACACCTAAAGATCAATAAAAAGAAGACATTTCAAATCAATTTCTCTCCTCTTTTATCTGTTACAATAGATCGCAAAGTCTCTAAACTAAAGCCAAACATCTCCAAATTTGAACCTTATTAAAAAAAAAAAACCAATGTTCCTCAAATCTTGAAGACTGCAAAGTCTTTAAACTGAACCAATAGCTCTAAATACAATGATAAATGAATGAATAAATTTAATATGTCCATGCATTGATAGACTAAAATTTTGCATTTATTGTACTGCATGCACATCATCACATGTTTAAATGCATAAATGCATACACATAGTAGTGAAAACCAACAAACACAACCAAAACCAATACATGAGCCCCCTTCTAGCCCTACTATTAAGTTCACTTGACCATAAACACAAATTATGAAATGAACAAGGTATTCAATCAAGGACAGACTTAGAATTTTCAACAGAGGGGGCAAAAAAAATATCGAATTGGGTTTAGATAGCTTATCGATTTAAACCCATTGACTAAATGAGTACTCGATAAAAAAGATATTTTGACTTATGTTTTTCAATGTTCTGACTTATAATTTCTGATTTTTTAACTTATAATTATAATTACTAATTATAATTCAAGAAATTTATTTTTATTTTAATACTAAATTTAACCTGAATTACAAATCAAACATCCATAGAGGGAAAAAAAATTTCAGGAAGGGACAAAGCCAATTAATACCGATAAATCACCACAAAAACTTGAAATCTAGGGGAGGCAGCTGGCCCCTTGGTATACTCTGGGTCCCCCCCTGTATTCAATAAGACCTGAGCCATCCATTGATGTAATTCACGACAGAGGCATGCATCAATTGAAAGTTAAACGTCTCCACAATTAATAAACTTTCTTGACAACTAATCATGAGCAGTAGGCCATCAATTATGAACCCAAAGAAAACAAAGAATGGCTCAATATTCAATGCCACCTCCAATCCACCAGAGAGTAGGGGTGCAAATGGGTCGGATATTATCCGTCCGAATCCGGATTCGTATCCGAATTTTTGCGGATTCGAATATTCGGATACAGATAGTTGTGGATTCGGATATGGATACGGGTTGAGTTTCAGAATCGGATACAGATACGGATACGAATAATTATCCGAATCAGGATATTTTAATTTTTCGGATATCCGGATAGGAATATGCTAGCATGCTATGCATAACATAGAACCCCTCCATGCAACGGCTTGGATTTTGAGTTTTCAAAATCCTAATGGTTGATCTGAACCGTTCATCTTGTTCTTCATATTAATATGTGTTTGGGGACCAAATTTTACATTTTTTGGAATTTTTTTTACCATTTCTATAGATTTATTGAAAATCGCTGTTTTCAGCAAATATGGACCATAAAAAAACAGCGATTTTCAATAAATCTAAAGAAATAGTAAAAAAATTTCAAAAAATGTAAAATTTGGTCTCCAAACACATATTAATATGAAGAACAAGATGAACGGTTCAGATCAACTATTAGAATTTTGAGAACTCAAAATCCAAGTCGTTGCATGGAGGGGTTCTATGCTATGCATAGCATGCTTGCATATTCCATCCGGATATGTTAAGATTTGTGAGGATTTTTTTGTGTTTATTTATCTTTTGTATTATAATATCTTTAAAGAATATATTTTGTATTGGTATTTTTAATTAAAGTTATAGTTATGTTGGTGAATTTTAGTTAATCAAATATATATTTTGTAATGGTGCAACAAGTTAATTAGATATATATTTTGAATTAGAAATCCGAATTATGTCCATATCTATATTCGTATCTGAAAATATCTGATCCGTATCCGTATCCGATTACTATCCAATCCGTATCCGTATTCGAAAAAGAAATACGGATACGGATATGGGTTGAGCACTGTCCGATCCGTTTGCACCCCTACTGAAGAGGCATACATAATATCAAAGAGCAATGCCTCTTTTTAAAAAAAAAATAATATCAAAGAGCATCCATTCTTGAAGACAACAATTTTTGCATTCCACATTTCCAGTCAAGAAGAAAAAGGACAAGGTTTCGATTTTTCGTTTTGATTGCAATGGTCGAATAAATTGAATTATGCATAATTTATGTTCATTTCATTCCAAGATTTGTGAATTTAAAAATAAACAACTATTTTCTGCATATATGTTGATTTATTCTCCTTTTAAGATGCATTTGTTATTTTATTAAATCATGCCAGAGAAAAAAATAGAGAAAATAAGCAACATTTTGAATTTGCTATTTCCAAAATAGAAAGACCACTTTTTTATTTTTTATTTTTATGTTCATCGAATAACTTATAAGGTTAGTATATAATATATATTTTTTTATGTAGCACCGATTGAAGAGAAGATCATCCAAAATCGTTTGAGATGGTTTGGACATCTTCAAGGGAGGTTTCCTGAAGCATCGGTGCGTACTGGAATTATAAGGGGTATCGAAAACACAAGGAGAGACAGAGGTCGGCCACGATTGACATGTGACAAAGCAGTAAAAAGAGACTTGAAGGAGTGGAATATAGCTAAGGAGTCGTCTTTGGACAGGAGCATATGGAAGCTAGTGATCCCCGTACCAGAACCATAACCTAGTGCTAGTTAGAGATTATTTAGGGATAATATTATAGGACTTAGGCTATAGGAGTAGAAATTTGGAGCCTAGAATGTAAGCTTAGGACTTTGACCTCTACGATTAGGTAGAATATAGTTAATATTAGTATTATTACTATCACTTTCACTTTCATTTCTAGTCTACCCCAACTTGCTTAGGACCCTTGATTGTTGTTGTTGTTGTATTATTGAATATTGTTGTTTTATAATATATACTTTCTAAAAGAGAAGGGTTCAAATGTCTCCATTTTTTGTGCCTCCATCATGCCTCCATTTTTAAAAACTTTAATAATTTAAAGTTTAAAACTTAAACATCAAAATAAAACCGTTAGATGTGATCTATGTTATTTTCTCTATGTGCCCATAAAAAATTATCACATTTTGATTTTGTTTTTATATAAATCAAGAAGTTGAAAAATCAACGTCTATAAATTATCCACTTTTGTATACATTTTTACAAGCTCAAGATGACAATCAGAATAAAGTTAAAATGACATAATTTTTCACATGTGCATAGATAAAATGATATAGTGCATATCCAATTATTTTATTTTGAATTTTAAGATATAAATTTTGAGTTATTAAAGTTTTTAAAAATAGAGGCATGATGGAGGCACAAAAAATGGAGGTATTTGAACCCTCTTCTAAAATGTATTAAATAACACTTATCAATAATTTAGTTATATAGTGTAATCTTCTAAAATGTATTAAATAACACTTATCAATAATTTAGTTATATAGTGTAAATAATACTTGTGTAACAATAATTATAAATGAAGCAAGACTTGACTTCATTATTATTTTATTAGTGTTCTTATTAGTAACTAATTTATTATTTCTGAAAAAATAATAGTGGGGACGGGGGCAGTGGAAGCATCCCAATAAACAGGCGATGGTCAGACTAAACCCCAGCATTAGCGAAGCAACCGCCGCCACCTCCCTTCGGCCGCGATCCTCACTCAGCCCCTCTCGACGCCAACTCCACTCACGTTGCTATCCTCACTCAGCCCCTTTCAAATAATTCTCAGCTCATTGAGCCAAAGAGTAATGACCGCATGAGATGGCCACGCCCCCTCCTTCCCCTCGTCCTCTCTCACCCCATCTCCACCTCTTCCTCCACCTCCACCTCTCGCTCCTTCGTCGGCGAACTCGTTTCCTCCCTCCCGTATATCTCTTCTCTCCGCCACCTCTCCCCCTTCGTCGATTCCAAGCTCATTACCAAAGCCCTTCTCTCCCTTTCCTCCCCTCTCCCCGCCTTTCGCCTCTACCTCTTGGCCTCCTCCCGCCCCCATCTCCATTCCATCAAATCTGTCAATCGAATTGTCACTCTCTTCCTTAAATACCCCGATTCCCTCCCCCGCGCATTGGATCTCATCCAGCAAGTTAAATCCGATGGTCGGAATTACATCAAGGCCACTGCCTTTGAACCACTGATCGCTGCATATGCTAAATCTGGCCAAGCTGAGAAGGCAGTTGAGGTGTTCGAGAGAATGCTACCTGATTTTGGCTGCCAACCGAATCCCCGGGTATATGGCATATTGCTTAAAATGTTCGTGGAGAAGGGTGTGGTGTTACTGGCCTTGGCAGTCTATAATCAGATGTTAAAGTTGAGTCACAGACCCTGCAGTTCTAATTATGTCGTTGTCATGAATGGTTTGTGTAAAGCAGAGATGGTGAAAGATGCCGCGCAACTGTTTGATGAAATGACTCAGAGAGGCGTTTATCCCAATGCATTGGTGTATAACATCTTTATTACTGCATCTTGTCGTGCCGGGAAGTTTGATGATGCGACTCAATTACTACACTTGATGAAGGAGAAAGGATGTAAGCCGAGGGAAGCTGATTATAATTCAGTACTCTGTGCATTATGCAAATTGGGCCGCATGGATGATGCATTTGCGCAGTTGGCAGTTTTTCAGGATGCAGGTTTCATTCTTAGATTAGAAGGTTATACTTCTCTGATTGACGGGTTATTTAGGGTAAGGAGGTTCCATGAGGCCTGCTGGTACTTCCACAAAATGTTGAATGAGAATGTGAAACCTGATACAATTATATACACTGTCATGATTAAAGTTTATGCAGAAGACGGTCGCATTGAAGATTGCTTTTCGTTGTTAAAGCAGATGACAGATGGAGGTTTAGTGCCTGATACTGTCTGTTACAATACCCTTATCAAGGCTTTGTGTGACGCAGGTCAGTTAGACCGAGCCCGGTCACTTCAATTGGAAATATCAAAAAACAATATTGTCCCTGATTCAGCAACATACAGTATAATGCTAGGTGGCTTGTGTAATGCTGGGATGGTTGATGAAGCCCAAAAAATATTCGACGAAATGTCTAGCCTAGGAATTCAACCAACAATTCACAGCTATAACTCGCTGGTTAACGGCCTTTGCAAAGCAGGTCGGATGCACCAAGCACAATTACTGATGTACAAAATGGAGATGGGTCAAAACCCATTTTTATTTCTTCGGCTTTCGCAAGGCACGGACCGGGTCCGTGACAGTGCGGGTTTACGTAACCGAATTGATGAATTGTGTCAGTCTGGTCAAGTTCTAAAGGCATATAAGCTTCTCCATGGAATCCTTAATAGTGGGGTCATGCCGGATATAATCATTTACACTACGTTAATCAATGGGTTCTGTAAAATAGGTCATATAGATGAGGCTCTGAATCTTTTCAAGGAGCTACAGATGAAGGGGTACTCTCCTAATGAATTTACTTATTGCACGCTTCTCAATGGGCTTTTGGGGGCACATAGAGATCAAGATTTTAATAAGCTCTTTGACCATCTTGTGCAAGCACAGTTCCAGCCGATTGCATCGGTGTACTATCAATTCATGAAAAGCCTTGGTAGAAAGAAAATGGTTAAGAAGGCTGTGATTCTTTGGCTGGATTACTTGGCAGAAGTATGTGCTGAAGTTGAAGCAGCCAATACCATTTCTGATGTAAGAGAGCATTTTGAAAAGAACAACTTGGAGTACGCAGTTCGTGGATTGCTTGAGCTGGACCGGGTCCATGGGTCAGTTGGTCCTGACCCATACACCATCTGGCTTACCGGGTACTGTCTTGCAGGGCGTGTAAATGATGCCTTTACTATCTATATACTGTTACGTGAATATGGTCTTGATCTGACACCAGCAAGTTGTAGCGTTCTGATTGATCATTTGTGTTTGACCAATAAGCTTGGTTGCTCAGTTCATTTGGTGTTTTATTCAGTTAAGAAAAGGTTTGTCTTGCGCAAGAATGGCATTAATCGTTTAATTGAGAGGCTTTGCTTGCAAAACAATAGGTCACTTGCGCAAGTAGTCATCTCAAAACTCTGTATTGTCGGGTACAATTTGGAGGAGTATATTACAGAGAACACGAAGCAACTGTTGCTTCAAAAAAGTTGGTCGAATTGAGGATAAATTCATGCATAGCCCAATAACTGTGGCACATATACCTTTTTTCCGAACCTGGCCACAGGGAATTTTGAATTGCTAGAGGTAATAGGTTTCTTTCTTTAGTGAAAGCGTGTTTTTTTTTTTTTTTTTTAAAGGTTGAAAGTGGTTTTATTGAAGCACACAATCTTTGCTGTTTAGATAATGATCAATTTCTTTTTGCTTTCTTGATGGGTTGTCTTGGTTCACATAATGCACTGAGTTTGAAAACATCCAATAAATGGCCATTCAGAGGAATTTTGCAGTTTTTGGCATTTTGTTTGCTCTTTTCACTTATCTGCAAAGTATTTCTTATTGCTTGCAAAGTGATTTGCGCATTTGTGGCGCGAAATAACACTTGCCTTGAAATTAGTAAAATCTAAACTATCTTTTCTATCTGGTACAGTGGTATTAAATAACCAGAGCCACCTTGGTAGTAGTAGCAGTCTGTCTGGGTTTCTATTTGTATTTGGAATATCCGATTTTTGTTTGTATTTCATTATACCATTTTTTTGTGTTGTTTAACACGATGCTAAGTGGTTACCTGATAAATTGGGCAGGGGCAGAACTGGAAAATTTTCATCGGGGAAAGTGAAAACAATATGTCGAGTGAGATTTGAACTCAAGTATCTACAACTATAAAGTGTGATACTAATCACCGAATAGGGTTATAGATTATATAAAATTTTATAAAAAACAAAAATTAGTTAAATTTCAATACTCATAAATAATATTTCAAAATCATGAGGGTGTTTTAGCTCTCCGGTTAATTTTAGTGGCACTGTTTCTCTCTAGAAACAGCAAAGAATGAAGCATGATGAAACGGTGTAGGATAATTAAAAAGAGGCTGGATAGCTTGATGCGGGTAAAGATATTGAACGTTATAACTAGTTTGCTGTATAAAGTCGAACAAGGTTTGCTAATATCTTCACCCCTTGAAATTAATATGCAGGGTTTTGAGAAAAATATTTGACGCCTTGGCCCAAGTAATATTAGCCCGGCCCGTGGGGGTGAAGGAAATATTCAATGAGTCTATGGTACTATGCATGTAGGTGCGTGCTACAGCTTAATATTCGAGTTTTCAAAATCCTAACTGTCGATCGGAACCGTTTATCTTGTTTTCCATATTAATATGTATTTGGAGCAATGTTATTAGAACCGGACCGGACGTCAACCAGGTAAAGCTTCGGTTTAACGGTTCACTGGTCAGACCGATGGTTCAACCGGTTTGACTGCTGATTTTTTAAATACTTACATATTTATTTATAAGATATTATTATTATTATATATAATTATGTTTTATGTAATAAAATTTTCAATATACATATTAACAATATACTATAAAAGTAAATTTATATATTAGAAATAATTATTTTTCCGATTTAATGAACACTATTTACGATACCATTCCGTACTATTTGTTCCATTTAATGAACACATTAATTTTCCGATTAATTTTTTTGTCAATTTAATGAACACATAAATAAATTATCAAAATATTGAATACTGTAAAATTGACCACTTTATCTATAAAAATAAAATATACAAATTATTAAATTACAGAATTGCAAAATTCACAGATGAAAACAATAAAATATAATATTAAAAAATATTTATTTTCAATACTGTAAAATTATCAAATTAAACTGTGAAATTAAAAGGTAAATACTATAAAATTACAAAATTATAAAATTAGCAGATCAAATAAAACTTTAAAAAAAATATCAATTTTCTATTTTCTATTATTTCTTTCTTTCAAATTTTCACAAGATTAATACTGTGAAATTACAAAATTAATACTGTAAAATTAATAGGAAAAATACTGTAAAATTAACATATCAATACTTCATATCGCCTCTCTATCATATCTTTCCTCCATATTTTCATAAGATGAATACTGTAAAATTAACGAGAAAATATTGTAAAATTAACAGATCAATACTCCATATCGCTTCTCTATCATCTCTTTCCTCCAGATTTTCACAAGATGAATACTGTAAAAGTAACGGGAAAATACTGTAAAATTAACAGATCAATACTCTATATCGCTTCTCTATCATCTTTTTCCTCCAAATTTCCACAAGATGAATACTGTAAAATTACAAGATGAATACTGTAAAATTAACAGATCAATACTCCATATCGCCTGTCTATCATTTCTTTCCTCCAGATTTCCACAAGATGAATATTGTAAAATTACAAGATGAATACTGTAAAATTAACATATCAATACTCCATATCGCATCTCTATCATCTCTTTTCTCCAGAAAATTACAAGATGAATACTGTAAAATTAACAGATCAATACTCCATATCGCCTGTCTATCATTTCTTTCCTCCAGATTTTCACAAGATGAATACTGTAAAATTAACATATCAATACTCCATATCGCATCTCTATCATCTCTTTTCTCTAGATTTTCACAAGATGAATACTGTAAAATGACAAGATGAATACTGTAAACTTAACATATCATTACTCCATATCGCATCTCTATCATCTCTTTCATCTAGATCTGTTACTGCAAACAACAAAAACAACAAATTCAACAAAAATAACTTACTAGATTTAAATTTTGCCATGCTCTTCAACAAAAACAACTTCTATTCGATTGTGCTCCATGATTGAAGGTTCCATTGCGATCATATATAAAAAAGGAGATCGAGTCAGTAATCTCAATTAAAATTGACATTGCAAAGAAAAAATGAATCAGAGAAAGTAAATACAAAAAACAACAATTTTGGCTTACTTTAAGGGATCGGAATTCTGATTGAATAACGTCATTTGAATCGGGGGTGTTAGATCAGTGTGGTCAGATCTGCCTTAAGAATTGTGCAGATCAACTATCCATGATTGTTAATGTGAATTAGAGATGAGTTTCGAACGAATTTGAACTATCGATCAGACTGGCCATATTTTCACCCATGTATGGTTTGGTTTCTTCCTAACATTCGTCTCTCCAGTAGAACCTCCGAGAGAGAGATGAAGAAGAGAAAAAGGAGAGAACAATCATGATGTTTCGTCCCTCGTGGGGACTGGTATGGCCTACCTTATTCTCATCTCAATTTATCTACATCAAGGAAATTTAGTATCTCATGTGAATCAAGTCATCTTTATGCCTATTCGTATGTATGAATTGAAGTCAATCATTGCCTGAAGCATCTGATCATCGTGGAGGAAAGGTCCAAACAAAATAATGAATTTTTGTTTGTTTTTGGATGAATGAATGAAATAAATCGTCAAATTGATTTGGAGAAAAACGAATTGAAGGAAAATTTCCGAAGAGAGAGAGAGATTCGTTTTTTATCAGTAAAATTGAATTGGGAAAAAATGGAGAGAAGAAAAATATCGAAAGAGATCTGTCTTTCATGAGGGTGGGGACCGGAGTTCGTTAAAACAATTTAAAAAGTACTGGATAAGACACTGTGGACAAATGGTGGATAAAATTCAGTGGACAGAAATATTTTCTCTTATTTTAATTTAGATAAATTTACATCTGAAGATTGAAAAAGAGTGCATTTATAGAATTCGATTAATGACATCAAAAGTTTAAGATAATTGTCAAGTTTTGATCTTGATTAAGATTAAATCATATGACAAATATGAACAAGTGTTTTGACAAGTAAATATATGCTTTAATTAAAATTGATATGTCACTCAGCTGTCAAACACGTCACTTGTTTAGATATTAAATCTTTTTGACTAATCAACGTGTTGCGTGCACCGTAAGAAATACAAAATAATTGCACCACAGATTGGTCTGAACGATAACTAATTGCATATTTTTACGGGGATAAGAATTTACAAAGGAATCAACATTTTTTAAGTTATTAATTATTTGACTAAATTCCTATTTAACTCACTTTTCTGATTTAAAATTTATTTGCTTAGATATATATAAAAAAAGCAGGATTTCAAAGGCCATTTTTATTAATACCCTTTAAAAAAAGAAAATTTTAAAAATGCCCTCCAATTTGATATTTTTAAAATGCCTCGACCGCCTGGGCCTGGGGTGGCCCAAAACACTAAGCGGACCCCCCTTGCAAGGGCGGGTCATTCCTCTAGCAGTCCCCCCCCCACAGGTGGTCCGCTTTTTTTTTTTTTTAGAAAGATCTTAGTATTTTGATTTAAATAATTTTGTGAAGAAAAAGTTTTCTTGTTTAGAGTGCCGAGATTTTTAAAAATATCAAAAAAAAAATTATTTTATTAAAAATAACCAGAGGTTCCAGCAAGAATTTTAAAAATACCCAGACTGCAGAAAAAATTCAAGCTCCGGATTTTTTTTTTTTTTAGAGTTTGGAGAAAGAAAATATCCATGGTTTGGTTGTTTTTTTTAACAATATATGTATATGTGTGTCTATATATATGTATATATAATGTAATATATGTACAATATATGTACATGTATCTATAATATAAGAGTAAAGCTAATATACACTTAAGTGTACCAATGAACCCATACACTTAACTCTAGGACCGTACGATTAGCTTTGAGATTCGTGTAGATTCTTTAAAAGTCGTGTAGCTTCTTTAAAAATCGTGATACACGAATCTCAAAGCTAATCGTACGGTCCTAGGGTTAAGTGTATGGATTCATTGGTACACTTAAGTGTATATTAGCTTTACTCATAATATAATATATGCATGTGTATATAGAGGAGGGCTCCAATGCCTCATTTTTTTCATACCTCATCATACCTTATATTTTATATTTTCGTTTTCAAAGTCCAAATTGTCGATCCGAACTATTCAATAAATTATTTATACTAAAATATGCATGGAGATGAAATTTTATATTTTTTGGAATTTTTTGCTATTTTTTAAGATAGGTACAAAATCATTGTTTTTGAACTGTTCAAAAAATAGTGATTTTCTACACATCTTAAAAAATAGCAAAAAAATTCCAAAAAAATATAAAATTTCATTCCTAATCATATTTTAGTATGGATATCATGTTGAACGGTTCAGATCGACAATTTAGACTTTGAATATGAAGAAAATGAAGATATAAAATATGAGATATGATGAGGTATAAAAAAATGAGGCATTGGAACCCTCCTCATGTATATATTATATTTATATATAATATAATTACATATAATTATATATAATTAAAATTTTTGTATAATTATATAATATAATATAATTATACATATTATTAAAAAATTCTGAGGCGTGGATTTTTTTTGCAGTCTGGGTGTTTTTAAAATTCTGGCTGGAACCTGGTTATTTTTAATAAAATAAATTTTTTTGGGTATTTTTAAAATCTCAGTTTATAGTGTAGAGGAGGGATCAAGTTACAATATTTTTTGAGTTACAACAAGTTACAACAAGCATTATTTACATTTTCAAAGTCCAAATCGTCGATCCAAACCATTAGATGTAATCTCTACAATAAAATATGCTTGGAGACCAAATTTTACATTTTTTTGGAATTTTTTTACTATTTATTAAGGTGGGTACAAAAACTAGTCAAATTCATACTATTGAATTTTGTACCCATCTTAATAAATAATAAAAAAAATTCCAAAAAATGTAAAATTTGGTCTCGAAGCACATTTTATTGTAGAGATCACATCTAACGGTTTGGATCGACAATTTGGACTTTGAAAATGTAAATAATGCTTGTTGTAACTCAAAAAATGTTGTAACTTGATCCCTCCTCTAGAGTGTATGCCAAAAAATAAGACATTTTATATGATTATGAAGTGATGCCGTAACTCTTTATAACTTTGATTTTATTTGTTAGTTAGATATCACAAGTCTAAATGTAACACTAATTAAGAACTTGATCTTTATTCAAAAAATTTCAAGCTCTGACAGCTTGTTGATCTTCTTCTCTTTATTTATGGTACTAAAACAGTAGTTTAGAGCTATTAAAATATGTTCAAACCTCAAATTAGATCTCTATCAATGTACAAAGCACCCTAGACTAACCTTTGGTATGGTACCAAGTCCAAACTTAGCACCCAAGAACTAGGCAAATGCCACTGGTATAGTACAATGCACTAAAACATCAAATTTGACCTCTGTTAGTAAATTAGCAAGTCTGGAGTGATATA
Source organism: Carex pumila (assembly GCA_033356055.1). Taxonomy (NCBI): domain Eukaryota; kingdom Viridiplantae; phylum Streptophyta; class Magnoliopsida; order Poales; family Cyperaceae; genus Carex; species Carex pumila. The sequence continues at coordinate 122,483 of JARJHM010000795.1, read as the reverse complement.
GGGACCAAACTGAAAAAATGATTACACCAGCATATAGAGCATTAAAAAATATACATAATTGACACAAATTTTAATTTATTTGGGTTTATCTACAGTTAGTTATGAATTTCCAAAGTTTAATTTTTGAAAAAACTTTAAACATTCATAACTTTGGTTAGAAAAGTCGGATTTAGGCGTATAACCACTTTTTGGAAGGGGGGTGAGACGAATCCAATTTTGCCCAGAATAACTCGGGCAGCGCCATATCCGAAGCATCATAATTTAAAAAAAAAAGTCGTTTAATGCCTCAAAAATTCAGTTTAAGTTTTTGTTCAACGGTAGGCATTAAAAAACAGAGATTTTCAAACCATCTTAATAAATAGTAAAAAAAATTCAAAAAAAATATAAAATTTGGTCTCCAAGCACATTATAATATAGATTAAACATCTAATAGTTTGGATCAGCTATTTGAACTTCGAAACTAGAGATATGAGCGCGAATTAAAACACCCCGTTTAATTTGCGAAGTAGTATAGCCTTACTTTACATGTATATATATGTATATATAATATAATACATGTATATATATAGATGTCGGCTAAGATCAAAGTGGTAGTTCCTGAGCTTCATTTTTCAAAGTTCAAAATGTCGATTCGAACCGTTCAAATTGTTCTCTATATTAAATTGTGCTTGGAGACCAAATTTTACATTTTTCTGAATTTATTTACTATTTATTAAGCCACTTTAAAAATTGCTGATGCAATGGTAGCTTAACAAAACAATAAAATCAGAAGCCACCGTTGGATCAGCTGTTTTCAAAGTAGCTTAATAAATAGTAAACAAATTCAAAAAAAATGTAAAATTTGGTCTCCAAGCCACCCGCACTCGAATTTTTCCTGTGCGTCTAGATTTCGGCCGCATCGAAATCCGTGTGTCCGCACGAATTTTGATGAATAACATATTATACCTTTTCAAAATTGGCTCGCGTTCAGAAATCCATCTAAGTACTTAGTGCGGCCTTATCATAAACCGTGCATCCGAACTGAGCATTTTTTTATTTTTCATTGTTTTTCTTCATTTTCTACAAATTAAAACCAAATAAACGCAGTAGCTTGATCCTATGTGTATTATATTGATTTTATATTCAAAATACAAGATATTTGATGTTATTCATGATAAAAATCAGATCGAATATGTATATAATTTAGGCCTATCATGTATATATATGTATATATATGTATATATATCTGTGTGTGTGTGTGTGTGTGTGTAGGATTTGGCTAATATGCTATGGGTAGCTAAGAGGCCTCCCGTGCTAAGGCTCAATATTCGACTTTTCAAAATTCTAACGGTCGATCTGAGCTGTTCATCTTGTTCTCCATATTAATATGTGTTTGGAGACCAAATTTTACATTTTTTGAAAATTTTTTACTATTTTTTTAGATTTATTGAATATCGCTATTTTTTATGATCTGGATTTGTCTGAAAAACAACAATTTTCAATAAATCTAAAAAAATAGTAAAAAATTTCCAAAAAATGTAAAATTTGGTCTCCAAGTACATATTAATATGGAGAACAAGATGAACGGTTCGGATCAACCGTTATAATTTTGAAAAGTTGAATATTGAACCGTAGCACAGGAGGCCTCTTAGTTACGCATAGCACCGTAGCCAAGTCCTATATATATATATATATATATATATATATATGAGGAGGGATCGGATGACACTGTTTTTTGGTGACACCGGATGACAATGTCCATTTTTGAAGTTTCAAAGTCCAAATAGTCGATCCAAACCGTTCAATATGATGGATATATTAAAATCCACTTGCAAATCAAATTTTACATTTTTTTGAATTTTTTTTACTATTTATTAAGTATTTAACAAAATTACTATATTCGGACTGTTGAATTTTTGTACCCATCTAAATAAATCCAAACAAAATTCAGAAAAAAGTAAAATTTGATCTACAAGCACATTTTAACATATCCATCAAGTTGAACGGTTTGGATCGACTGTTTGGACTTTGAAAATAGACGGTGTCATCCGATATCACCAAAAAACGGTGTCATCCTATCCCTTCTCTATATGTGTGTGTGTGTGTGTAGATATGTATATGTATATATGTGTTATATTTAGACTTGTAATATCCAACTTACAAATAAAATCAAAGTTATAAAGAATTACGACATCACTTTATAAATATATCAAATGTCTTATTTTTTGACATATACTATAAACAAGAAAAAAAAATTTTCACAAAATTATTTAAATCAAAATACTGAGATCTCTAAAAAGAAAGAAAAGCGGACCACCCATGGCCGAGAGGGGGGGGGGAGGGCAGTCTGCTTGGGGAGTGATCCGTCCCTGCAGGGAGCGGTCGGGTAGGGATGTGGCCTGCTTCTTACTTAGCGGTCCGCTTGGTTTTTGGACCGCCCGTAAGCCTAGTGGTCGGGGCATTTTAAAAAAAAAAATCAAATGGGAAGGCATTTAATTTTTTTTTAAGGTTATTAAAAAAATGGCCGGGATTTCAAGGATAAAAAATAGTGACACTTAAATTTCAGACCAAATAGGAGATGTGATGTTTTAAGAATTAATAATTAATTTTTGATCTAATGACAAACAGTATGAAGGAGTTTAATGTTTGAAATACAGATAATTTTTTTATTGATATTGAAATTTGAAATACTAAATCTTTCATATATTTTTTCCCATGTGATTTATGATAAAGTCGGATGAAGAAGCTTTGTAATAACCTGTGTTGAATGTTGACTCTTGAGGGGACCTTGATTCCGAGTCAATTTAATATATGATTAATTTTTCCTATGTAATTTACGGTAAAGTTGGATGAGAAAACTTTGCAATATCCTGATTTGAATGTTGACTCTTGAAGGGACCTTGATTGCGACTCAATTTAATATATGATTTGTTTCATATTTAAGCAAGTGGTGGTGTGTGTTGGTCGACTGGTAGTCGGTCAATGGTCAGTCAACCCGTTTGTCATGCTGAAATTTTTATTTATACCATAATAAAAAAAATCAAAATCAGAATTTCAAAAATATGTATGCTGTCAATTCAATTTGCGACTCTATTTTTGAAAGCTGTAGATTGAATTGGAGACTTTCCAAAAACCCAAAAATGCATAATATACTAATAATTAGGTTTTTTGAGTGTCTCTAATTCAATCTGTGCCTCCTCAAGAATAGAGCCGCATATTAATTTAGCAGTCTGAATATTTTTGAAATTCTCTAATTTCAAGGGTGTTTTGATTTTTTTTTTATTTGAAATGGTATTAATAAATTTTTTGATAGTAGGTGCAAGATAGTTCATAGTGATTTAGAACATAATTTACATGATATAAACCTACCTTAGCTAAAAACGAATAAAAAGAACAATAAAAAAATGTTTAATTTAGTTAATTATAGAAGTACCTTTTTGTGTGTGAGTAGGTTCCAAATTAATTACATGGTTTCGACGGGATATTACAAGTAGAGGTTCTCGAATTTTTTTTTCATTAATAAATAGAAAAAAAATGACATTTTATACCAATAGTAACTACTTTTAGTTTTAAATGTATTTTTTTTCCTTCATGAAAAGTAGTACTAAATCCAGTAAGATTTCAATAAGATTAGACTTTCATTTTTTTTCATTGAAAATTGCATTCAATAGCATAAAATTAAGGTAATATTTTGTAGGCACTTCAAGATAAGTTCAAAATTGACTCCAAGAAAAAGTATATATTACTTTAGTTATAAAAAATTTTTAATAGCGTTTATTGCATCATCATGAGAAAAATATTATATTATAGTTATTATATATCTATGGCTACTAGCTAGCTATTTAGAATTCGTGATTGAAAACTGATATATTATAGAGAGATGCATTAAATATTGATAGATTGAATGATTATTTTAAATTTCTCCTTCAAAGAACAATTGTTACTAGTTTGTTGTCCCTTGTTCGCCTCCAAAATAAACTTTTTTTTTTCCTTTAAATAAAAATTACGCGACGAATACATTTACATCTACATCTACATCATCAAAATAAAAGTTTCCAGCAGTGAGCAACATTCTCACTAATCTTGCAGCCAATTTTGTCCAAATTAAATGGAAAAAGTAGTTAAATATTTAAATTCAATTTAAATATATTGAAATCTATAACAAGATGCTATATTATCAATATTTTTAAAATATATGAATGTTAAGATTTTTTTTTGTAAGCAAATAGAAAAACTTTAAACGTAATATATGAGAGATTATAAATTCAAAATTCAGATAAGAAATCTCTGTGGATATTAAACTAGGTGAATGACTTGATTCTAACTTATTAAAAAAAAAATTGAACTCTGATATAGATGTCACTATCCATCTGGTGGGTCCCACCACTTTTGCACTTTATTGTCTTCCTTCTTCTTTTCAAATTTGAATCATAAAAGTTACATGACGAATCAAATTAGATTTGAACCCTTTTTTTTTGTTGAAAAAAAGGCATCCAGTGCCCGTTTCATATATGAAACATAATAGATTTGAACCATTTAATTCAAAATTTGTACAAATTTAAAACGAATCTTAATGTGTCAAAATAAGTCCCAAAAAATTAAGTTTAAACTAACCTGATTTGGTTAAATATACCACATGAATATTCTTATCTCCTCTCTGCGGTACCTTACCTCGTTGGCAACTAAAGTAGGTTAATTATAGTTCATTAATTTTCAGCCTCGGATTTAATTTGAAATGAGCTTTATCTAAAATTAAGGCCTTCTTTCTATTTCTTTCTTTTTCTTCAATTTAACTATAATCACTATTGTAACCCACAACAACACAAATAAAAAATATTGACAGCTCGTTTCACAATGAATAAAAACTGAAAAGTATATAACTCATGTGCTACATGAAATCAAACCTCTGTCAATATCTTTTATATTCTTTTATTATTAGATGGTTGTTTTAAATATTTTATTGCGAAGTCTGTATCTGGTGCAACGGTAATTTCCATAATTTTGTAATAAAAAATCAATATGTCATATTATGTTATGTATTTCTTTACCGTCAGATGTGTTTTAAGATTTATTTGTTTTAAAATTCATTTGCTTGATAAAAGAAATGGAGAGATCTTCACTTTTTAATTTGTCATCACTATTTGGTATTTGCCATCAAGTTAATTTACTTTGCATGAGTCTTAAAGCGCATTTGACAGTCAAAACGTGTGTAACACATGATGACACCATATATATCTCTTTACACACACGTTAGTATTGTGTCCATGTATTACAACAAAGATATATTTTAAGTAAAAAAAATCTCATAAAAAATGACATATTTTCATAAAAACTTTAAATTAAATGACATTCACGTAATAACTTTCATTAATAACATATTAAATTATGAGGAGGGTTCAAATGCCTCTATTTTTGTGCCTCCATCATGCCTTCATTTTTAAAAACTTTAATAACTCAAAATTTAAATCTTAAAATTCAAAATAAAACCGTTGGATGTGAACTATATCATTTTATCTATGCACATGTAAAAAGTTATGGCATTTCAACTTTGTTTTGATTGTCATCTTGAGCTTGTAAAAATATATACAAATATGGATAATTTTTAGGCGTTGATTTTTCAACTTATTAATTCATATAAAAGAAAAATCAAAATGTGATAATTTTTTATGGGCACGTAGAGAAAATAATATAGATTACATCTAACGGTTTTATTTTGACGTTTAAGTTTTTAATTTTGAGTTAAAAATGGAGGTATGATGGAGGCACAAAAAATGGAGGCATTTGAACCCTCCTCTTAAATTATATATTTGATTAAATGACACACACACATATTATCTTTTTAATATATATTCATAAAAAATCTCATACAAAATAACATTTTATATGACAAATAACATTCTTAGATGCTATAAAAACACATAAATAAATTAAGATATGACCGATAAATATTCAACCAATCCAAAAATACATTTAAAAATGAAAATAAATCAAGACCAATCTGAAAAATGATACAATTTACATGTAAAGAGTACATAACTAAATAAATTTAGACTTCTTCACATAAAAAAAATATATAAAAAAGATACATAAAAAAATAGACCATTTGATTAAAAAATTGATATTTAATTTAAAATTTTATCTTTTAATCATAATTGTTGGCGGAACATCTACATACTAAAAGGAAATAAAACATATAGCATGATGTTCAAGCTATGGGACAAGAATCAGAGATCAAAGTATAAATAAGATCATCAAAAGAAAGAAAAACAATGTTATGAATGCAATGGAAGATATATAGAGATCACGTTAATTGTAATCATGTTGCAACATTTTATCGCGCGCGGTAGAAATCCTTTTCCAAATAACATCGATGGTATCGACTATAAATATGAAATAAATAATAGTTAATTTTTTTATTTAATGAATAAGGCGAATAAGTATAACTTTTGAAGAGTCATTCTAGTAGCTTACAATTGTAATTTGCTGTAATTACTACTATTTGTTATACAATTTTATGCTTCCGGTGTCCAGCTTTAACTATTTGCCATACCGGTAAATGCCTAATTAAGTTTAGAGAACGAAGAAATTGGCATACAACTTTATAATGTTGTATTTTGAACTCTAGAAAGGCTCAAATGTCTCATTTCTTTCATGCTCCAATTATACTCTCACATATTTATTTTTGATTTCAAAGTTCAAACATACTATCTAAACCGCTTAATATGATATTTAGTTCAAAATATTGCTTGAAGATCAAATTTTATATTTATTGAAAAAAAAAATTAAGACAGGGACAAAATCAATGCTTTTTAGACGGTTCAAAATTTTCTTAAAAACAATAATTGTTCCTATCAATCTATCATAAGAGATAGTAAAATATTTCAAAAAATATATAAAATTTAATCTTCAAATACATTTTAATATAGATATCATGTTAAGCGATTTTGACTGTCTGTTTGAATTTTAAAATTGAAAAATGAAAATGTAGTGTAATTAAAGTATCAAAACAACAAAACATTTGTGCCCTCCTCTTTGAACTACCCGAGAAAGGAATAATAAACTTTGCTAAACTCTAGATCTGAAATCAAGTCCGAAAAAAGATAATATCTTCAAAGACTTGGACCATCCCAATCAGTCCCCAATCAGTCCTCTGTTAGGATGTAAACCTTAGCATTATTTTATATTATTTTGTTAAGCACATGACTCCGATCAATCGATCATCACGGGAAAAAAAAAATTTAATGTACCCGACCTAGCAAATAAACACATGGACTAGACCTAATCCGTTTACCTAAAAATATATATTAAATATTTAGAAATAAAAAAAGGAAAATAATGATAAATATGTACTTTTATGATAGACTGTTCGAGTATTACTTATACATGTAACTTTTATTTATGTTGGTTTGTGCGAAATCTACTTATCTACTTGACTAGATTTGCAAAATATATATAAATTGTATTTTATAATTTTTTTTCTTGAAATATTGTGCAGGTTCATGACAACAAAAGATTTAATAATTACACATCAAAGATATAGTTATGAAGCACAAGACATTAGACAATAAAAGCATCATCTCAAGATTATAATAATTATTATGTCAAATTGGTAAGATAAGCTTGATAATGAATTAAGTGAGGTCTACCGTTACAATGGTCCTCTACCATTACAGCGATCCAGGAACCGTTGTAACGGAATAAATTACTCCTCTACCGATGTGTGACGGTTTAGATCAATTGGAATCGTCACCTAACGGTTAGTGTTCTAGAGGATTTTTGTTGTGGGAACCGTTATACACAAAATCTACCTTTATGGTTCCCATCAGTCCAAACCAACATAAGTTGACCTACCGTTGTAACAGTTCATGAACCATTATAACGGTAGGGACAAATTACCTGCGAGATCAGCATTTTACTTCTAAGCCTGAGTTGCTCTCTTTGTTATCCTTGAGTCTTTAGTGCTCATGAGCCGATTCTGTGCTTGAGCCGTGTGACTTTCCAGAATATTGTAAGGGTTCACCGATTCCACTTTGTACTTCTTTTTCATTGAATAAAGAAATGTGCGCCATCTCGAAGGTTGCAAGTCCTCAAGACGTAGGCATTAATGCCGAATTCTGTAAACAAATCTTGTGTCAAGTGTCTCTAAACTCTACTCTTTATTTTATTATCTTGTAATTTAGTTTAAAACCAAGTTATTTGAGTTTCCACTGAGAATAACTCTGAGACACATTAAAGACTTATAATTCAGAGTACAAGTTTAAAAAGACCATATTCACTTCTCTAAGTGCCTTTGGACCAACAATTTATACGTGTAACTAAAAGTTTTTTTAACCTGACCATATATTTTTTCATTATCTATGGATGGATGGATAAATTTTGTTTGGATCTCATATCTTAATTTATTATCTGGATTGACAATTTTTAGAGAGAATAATTTCTGTATTTTTCTTGGTTTCGCAATCATTCTACACGCTTTCACAATCATAATGTAGAATTTCCGATTTTTTTATTTATATCTAAAAAATAAATAAAATTTAAAAAAATATCCAGATCCTGACTGAAATTTAAAATTTACCCAAACCGGTTATTCAATAACCGGATTTGGAATAAATGTCCGGTTATCCAATAACCGAACTCAAGAAATATAACCGGTTAATCACTAACCGGAAAGTTTTTTTTTTAAAAAAAAAAAACAGAAATTTCGATTTTTTTTTGTTTTTTTGTATTAAAATATTAGAAATGTTGAATATATTTCTTTGAAAATAGATGGAATACAATATAATTTGATTTATTAAAAAAACTGCAACAAATAACTAGGATCAATATTTCTCAGGCAGGATTTTTCACGGCTGTAAGAAAAATTAATATATTTCTTTATGTGTTATTGGAAAAAAATAAAAATGTTTAGATTCTGAGTTATTGATCCCGGTTCAAAAGTCATTTCTAGATAATCTAGAAAATATTATGATTCATCTAGTACATTTAATTAATAAAAAGTTGTATCTATTTTTGAAAAAAAAATAAAAACTTTAATTTATTTAATAATTGTTTTTTAAAAAATAATTCTCAAAATAGAAACAACTTTTTATTAATTAAATGTACTAGATAGATCACAATATTTTCTAGATTAGCCTAGAAGTGACTTTTGAACCGGGATCAATAACTCAGAATCTAAGCATTTTTATTTTTTCCCAATAGCACATAAAGAAATATATTAATTTTTCTTACGACTGCAAAAAATTCGGCCTAAAAAATATTGACCCGGGTTATTTGTTGCAGTTTTTCTAATAAATCAAATTATATTGTATTCCATCTATTTTCAAAGAAATATATTCAACATTTCTAATATTTTAATACAAAAAATGCACAAATCCAGTTAACCAATAACCGGACTCAAATCAAATTTCCGGTTAATGGTTAACCGGACTATTTCAACGAGTCCGGGAAATAGAGGACCGGAAATTTGATTTGAGTCTGGTTACTAGTTAACCGGTATGGGTAGTTTTGTAATTTCAACAGCTAATTGGTTATTTTTTGGATATATATAAAAAAATCGGGTAGAATTCTAACCGCTAAGTAATAAGCACACATTTTTGTAAGAAGTGAACTATATATTTTAAAATATAACGAAAATTAAATTAAACTTCACTATATATAAGTAATTAATTTTAAGATGAAAATTTAAAGTAAACTTTAATATATATAAGTTTTTTTTCTTAATTATGAGATAATTAAGCATCCTGACTTGACTGACTGTATATTTTCTTACGATAAAGATAAAGAATGATTCTCTTGAAATTTCATGGAATTTAGTCTCACCAAACACGTCTCTAGTGTGTTCAGAAAACCAGACAACAAAAGAAACTACTTTTGTTGAGCAAAGAAAAAAAATAGTGACTCTCTTTTGCTTCAAATATTTATTGGCATATACAGAGGCAGACGCAGGATTTTTGTCAGAGTTAAGACAATAATCGGATGCAAATAGCTTATCGGGTACAATTCAACATAACAAAAAAAATACCAATAAATATAATAAAAATCCTAAATTACTTGAAAATAATCAACAATTCAACATTTTGGTTCAACTTGGTAGCCTGTCTTTGAATTAAAAAAAAAAACATTTTGGTTTAACTAATTTTCGTTATTTGGGATCAACACCTATTTGGGCTCCGCTAATTTGTTTCGTTCAGAATTTATATGGGCTTCGTTCTGTCTATTAGAATTCCAGAATGGACTAAGGGGGGCAATTTGAATTCCAGAGAGAGACAGAAATCCGAAAAGCAGATTTTTAGCATTATTTTTAAAAATCCAGCGAGGAGCAGCTGACCTCCCTGTGCTACAGTGGATCTGCCCCTGGGCTTATAGTCATTAGTCAATACTCAATATAAAGATCACGAAGTTGCCAATGAATTGGTCATTGGTCATTCGTCATACAGACGCTAACAAACAAATAAAAGCCCAACTGCAATTTACAATATTGATTCGAAAACAACCCTATATTGAAAATGATGAAATGATCTTGAAATTTCCAAAAGATTAATAAATTTAATTATATGGCATGATGAATTTTAACTGTTGAACATGTTGAATTGTATAATATACATCATCTATAAGAATATACATGTATGGTTCTTCTTACTATAAGTAATGAAAAATAATAATATTAGATAACACAAAGAAACATAATATTTTAATTTCAGTAACTCATTACCTTGTATGATATTGATAACTAAACAATAAAAAGTATAGTCAATAAACTGCAATTATAAAATAAAATACAACTCAATTACGATCAAATTTTTAGTTGTGTCTCCGAACTGCATATACCTATATATGCGGTTGCATACCACAATATGTTTAATATATTGTAACATATAGTTGTCGTCTATTTTTGTCTGCTTATTTATTAAAATCATATGTTAATTTTATTTCGAATAATTAATACAGATGCATGTGCAATTGTCGCCGCATGTGCAATAGCTGTATTTTACAAGATTATTGCAGTAAATAATGAAAAGAAGATAATTTTAATCACTGAAAATATTTTTACTCTCCACTGCTGAAATACTGACAGATGTGTGCCACCTCGTCTGAGAATAATATTAATTAGGGAAAATTTCTAGTGTAGTTGTACAAATGTTCCAAATGGCCAATCTTCCCATTAAAACACCATAATATCTAAAATTTCAAAAAAACTTAATATTGTTTCTTCTATCGTCTTTTATCTATTTAATCTTTTATTTAATTATTTTAAAAATTGAATTGACACATATACCCTTTTATTTCAAATCATCATGACTAGAACTAGGGTGCTCTTAAGCTCACCAAAATTTTGGTGAGCTCAACTCTAAAACTCATCAAATTGATTTCAAATGACGAATCTGAACCGTTGAAATCCGCCTACCTTACGTGTGATGTATCTACATGTGAAATTTTTAAACATTATAATTAATTTAGTATAAAGTCAAACGGTCAAAAAACGTTCAAAAAATGAATACACTAAAATTAATTTATTAACCTTCTAATTTTGACCACTTGACTTTATACTAAATTAATTCGAATGTTTAAAATTTTTACATCTAGATGCATCACACTTAAGGTAAACGGGTTTCAACAGTTCAGATTCGTCATTTGAAATCGATTTGATGAGTTTTAGAGTTAAGTTCACCAAAACTTTGGTAAGCTTAAGAGCACCCTAGTTCTACTCAATCATCATCTCCTCCTCTCTCTTTCATGGATCCAACTTTGTTGTTTTTCTTATAGAAAAGCAGGGTCCTACTTTTCTGATCTCAACCATTCAAATTTTTTTATTCACGTATCTCTATAAAAAAAACTTTTTCATGCACAAATCTCAACAAATTTAAATGGTTGGGATCAGAAAAACAAAACCTTACTTTTCTATAAGAAAAGCAGCAGAGTTTGTTTCCCCGTTCACAGTATACACACAAAATATGAAACTTAGAATTAGAAAACAAATAAACAAATTCACAAAATTAGCAAACTGAGAAGTTTTCAAACAACGCTCCTCCTAAAGCTGTTGGATTTAGAGATGTCTAATTAAAATAATTAAGTTGGACATACGTGCATTATGATTATGATATCAAATACTGTCGCAATATTACATTTATGTAATGATTGAAATATGCCAAACAATGTGATTAATTAAGTCATAGCATTATACGTATTTAAATAAGGTTTTGGATACGAATACATATAGAATAATGTTAATCAATTATAATTGTTAATGGACCAATTATAGTTGATTAAAATAATAGCAGTGATAAATTTAGGCAAACTTGTCTCACAAGTTTTAGCTAGGCTAACTTGTCTCACAAGTTTTAGCTAGACAAACTTGTCTTACAAGTTTTGCACTGTTATAAAAGGGCTAGGTCTTCACAACCTTGAACTGATGATCATCATCATTCTCCACCGTTTTGCTCCATAAAAGACTAAATATTCTGCCTTCAATTCGAGAGACAGAAACAAGTAAAAGAGAGTTCAAGAGTTGTGAAAAGACTCGTTAGCCAAGTAATTTTGTAGGTTGAGCGTGCGAGCAAGGCAATCAAGCCATCTTCATCGATTCCTTTGATATTGCTTGAGAGACAATAGACGGAAGGCTATAAAGATAGAAAGTAAGTAGTTTCCGCTATGCTTGTTTAATTCTTACGTAGATGTAAATTAAGATTTTAAGTAAATTAGAAAAATCTAACCAAAGCTAACAAAAACATGATCATCCCACTTCCCATTTATTGGTCACAAATCAAGTTTTCACCTGGGCTACCTGACCCCAAACACACCCATTGAACTTGCCAGAAGTCAGAATATCACCATGCAATATTTTAAATAAATGAGTATATAGTTTATTGTCCCTTCAAGTACAAAAATATCAACCCTCCATTCGGATAATCACAAAGAGGTGTCAAAACTACCTCGATGTTATGTCTTGTTTTCGTTTTGTAAAAAAATGAGGGAGAAAAGAGGAACAGTATCGGTACTTCTCAAGAAATTAAGTATGAGAGCATTTATGATGATTTCTTATATATCAATGACTCAAATGTTATTAGTCCAAAACGGGAATTTTTAATATTACATTAATTATTTTGATGAGTATATGGAAAAGTTTGTATGAACACACTAGAAATTTTCCAATTAATTAACAGAGGTCATGACTCATGAGTCTACGAATTTGCATAGGGTGAACGCTCTCTCCGGTTGACCCACAAACTTTTAAAACACTATCCAATTGGACCTTTGGAACTTTGCGTAGAACATTGAAGGTAATTTCCTTGTCCTTTCTTCGTAATAAGGTCACGAAAAGAAAAAAGAAAAAAAAAAATTTGAATAAGGATGCCGATGGTGCCACTTCAACCAAAGCAAACACCTATAAATACTCTAGTACTAACCATAGTACACCCATCACCTCATTCTACCTTAAAAAACAGAGACCATTAACAATCCATCCCCTCAAGATGAGTCAAGACAAATTCAAGCCAACAATGGAGTACTTACCACCATGGGCCATGACCTCTTTAGTAATGGTGGCAACAATCATTCTGCTCAAATGTATCACTTACATCCGTGGCCGCAAGAAGTACAACCTTCCTCCTGGCCCCAAGCCGTGGCCTATAATCGGCAATCTCAACCTAATTGGCCCTCTCCCGCACCGATCACTCGATGAACTATCTAAGAAATACGGTCCCATGATGTACGTACGCTTTGGGTCTTTCCCTGCAATTGTCGGATCATCAGTCGAACTCGCTAGATATATTCTCAAAACCCAAGATGTGAAGTTCATCGATCGACCGAAATTTGCAGCTGGGAAGTACACGACCTATAATTATGCGGACATCACCTGGTCTCAGTACGGCCCATACTGGCGGCAAGCACGCAAGATGTGCCTAATGGAGCTGTTCAGTGCCAAGCGGCTGGAGTCCTATGAGTACATACGTGCCGAGGAGATGCGCAACCTTCTTCGCGACCTGTTTAAATCCTCAGGGAAGGTCATAATATTGAAAGACTTCCTGTCAACGCTTAGTTTGAACGTGATAAGCCGGATGGTGCTGGGTAAGAACTATCTAGACAAGTCAGAGGGGTTGATCGTGACACCTGAGGAGTTCAAGTCGATGTTAGACGAGTTGTTTTTGCTCAACGGCGTGTTGAACATCGGGGATTCAATACCGTGGTTGAATTTCCTTGATTTGCAGGGATATATCAGGCGGATGAAAAGCCTGGGCAAGAAGTTCGACAGATTTTTGGAGCATGTGTTGGATGAACACAACGAGAGGCGGCGGCAAGAGGGGGAGAACTTTGCGGCCAAGGACATGGTGGATGTCTTGCTGCAGTTCGCTGATTCTCCTACACTAGAGGTTAAGCTCGAGAGAAATGGCGTTAAAGCTTTCACCCAGGTAATTAATTAGTTAACAGTTAATACACGTTTTGTTTTGTTCAAATTGGAAATTTTAACACATCCATGTCATTTGTTTGACTTGACCTGGAAATTCAGAACGCAAATGACAGTATCATCTACATCACACAAAATAAACTTATTTGAACTATTTATTTTGCCACTGTAAAGTTGGCACATGGTTTCTACAGAATTTATATAAAATTATGTAAACATCATGCAAGTTCATCAAGATAATGAAAGGCAGAAATATATATATTTTTTAAGTAGGTCACTCGTGCCTTCTTTAATCTTGAAAAGCAGAAATATTTAAGAAAACTTGTTTTTTCTATTATATCAGGATATGATAGCCGGTGGAACAGAAAGCTCTGCCGTGACGGTAGAATGGGCAATTTCGGAGCTCTTAAAACGACCTGAGATCATCAAAAAGGCCACAGAGGAGCTTGATCGAGTCATTGGACAAGAGCGTTGGGTCGAGGAGAAGGAGATTCAGACACTTCCATATATCGAGGCAATCGTAAAGGAGACCATGAGGTTGCACCCTGTGGCACCAATGCTGGTGCCACGCCAAGCCCGTGAGGATGTCACTGTTAATGGGTACGACATCCCAGCCGGTACACGTGTACTTGTGAACGTCTGGACAATCGGGCATGATCCAGCCATCTGGGAAAGCCCCGACGAGTTCAGGCCTGATAGATTCCTTGAGAAGTCCATCGATGTCAAGGGCCATGATTTTGAATTGCTCCCATTTGGGTCGGGCAGGCGAATGTGCCCAGGTTACAATCTCGGTCTGAAGGTTATTCAGGTGAGTCTCGCGAACCTGTTGCACGGGTTTAACTGGAGGCTTCCTGATGGGATGAAGAATGCTGATCTGAGCATGGAAGAGATTTTCGGGCTGTCGACCCCAAAGAAGGATCCACTACAGGCTGTCGTCGAGCCGAGGCTCCCTGCTCATCTTTATGGCGCTTGATGTGCTTGCTTTACAGTAGCTGATGCAGCAATGCAGTTGAAGCAGATAATGTGTGGTTGTTGTGGTTAGTAATTGATATGTTGTGATTGTATTAATTGTGAGGGATTGTTATACAATTATTATAGTTAAAGTGGCATAAAAAGGGTTGGATACTTGGATGTATATTAACCTTAAAACTCTTTTCTAAAACAAACAACAAATCTTTCCTAAACATTCTACCACATATTATCAATACTATAAACCATAATTTGATATTCTCTACACTCCATCTCAAGTTCAAAAATCCAAATTAATCACAAAAGCCCAACTTACCCAACAAATAGCCAAATTGTTGCTTGCCAAGAACCTTTTCAAGCATATCCGCCAGTTACTCTGCGGATCGAAGATTCGAACATAAGAAGTAGCAATGCAACCAATAAGAATTTGATCTCAGACATATATAACGACAGTCTACTTCAAAATACTTTGTTCTCTTATGAAATACTGAATCAGCTGCTATGAAAATAACAGCTTGTCAGTCACAAATTAGATTGAGTGGTTGTGTATACGATACTCTTGCTTCTACAGATGATCAAGACACCGTATGTTGTTTATTGGTTTTCTAAGAGATAAGAGATCAACCAAACATCACAGAATGCCTAATTAGTGACCGTCGAGTTAATAGACAAGGGATCCAATCTGAATCATAATATCGAATATCCATATGACTTTATATCACTACTATCTTGAAGGATATTGATTTGCTCTGGATTTAGGGGTGCAATAAGATTAGATACGGATTGGATAGTGATAAAATCATATTTATATTTATTTTTATTTTTCGGATACAAATGCGGATACACACCATATATTAAACAAATACTGATATAATTTTTATAATAATGAAAAACATATATAATGTTTTTCATAATATATTAAACTATATGATATATATTTATTATTCGGATACAAATAATTAAAATTGAATATATTATTTGTACGGATATTTAAATATCGATGTCTATATCTAATTTTTAAATACGTATCCGAATACGGACATATAATATTTGACCCGTTTGCACCGCTATCTATAGATTGTCTTTCGAAACCCTTTAAACTCGAAGTGCAACATAATAATGTGCTGCTCTTTATGTCAAAATTTATTGATCTATTTGCTCTAAAAATCTCCATTTATTATCCAATTGGACACCGCCTTTGTAACAATAGAATAATAGGCTAAGCCTTTAACCTCTTGGTAAACAATTTTATGCTCGATAATGCCAAGTGGGTATGATTGCAAGACATTAATAACAGGCTCTACATCTTGCTCAAGTTTGCCGGAAGAAAAAAAAAATAGACGAGGAATAATCACAACCAAAAACCGATTACACTCTTCTGTTCGTACTAGTATATAAATAAGCAGTCATACCAACATATAAAATCTCCTTCTATAAAACTAGACAATAAAAAATAGAAAACAAAACCGTGCTATAATTACAGAAGGACGAGCTTCTGGATTGTTGTACTTAGATTGGTAAATAGTGAAGCTACATGGTTTTTTGTACTTGTGATCAGATTGATAGATAGTGAGTCAGCAACTTCTTATCATTAGCACAAATAATGTTGTTGTTGAGTCCTAGCAAGCTAGGGAATCTAGGAGAGCCTTCCTACTAAGATTAGATTTATACTTGATTTATTCAGTTTTAAAGACATGAAGAGGAAGAAAAAGAGGAGGGAAGGAGGAAAAGGAATAACATCAACATATCATCATCATCATCAACCACAACACATGCCTTATTTATATGTATATATAATAGACTATGGGAGAGGTGGAGCGAATTCACAGCATCTCCATTCAAATCTAAACAATTGAGATGTAGTGAAGAGCAGTGGCTAGATCCGTTAAAAAGAAGCACCGATTCGGTTGGAGTGAGGCGAGATGGACTGAAGAGCGGTGGCCAGATCTGTTGAACAGAAGTACCTATTCAGATAGAGTAAGACAAGATAACAAACAGTGATCAAGTCTGTTAAACAGAGACATTAGCTCGAATAGAGTAAGGCAAGATAAACCGAGTGAAGGAAGAGAGGGCTGGACGAGGCGAAGAAACTGACTGAGATTGGCAGTTCTCAAATTCTTTTTCGAATTGCCCAGCGGAGTTAATCATTAGTGAAAATTTAAATAATAAAGTAGGTGAGAACTAAGAGCTCAAGTTCAGAAAAACAAGGAGAAATTATTCTATAAATTTCTAGTGTACTAAAGAAAATTTTGAAATAACTAATTTTCTCATGAAAATATCATAATATTCAATATCCCCATATAAACTTAACATTATTTCTTCTATCCCCATGTAATTATTTAAATTTTTATTTAACTAATTTAAAAATAAAATTGACCATTATAGCCTTTAATTTTAAGTGGAGGTCTTATGTTTTCTAATTGTCTTTCCTTCCCTCCTGTACTCCATCGCAAATTTATTATACAAACCTCAGACTGTTCCTCTTATCTGTTATCATGCCACATAGCAACTCTTTGAAGAGCCGTACTTTCTTGACTACCTTGTTGGCAATTTCTGCTAACTTAGCAGCTGCCTCAGCAGCCTCTTCTATACTCGTGTATTCTACATTAAGGTCTAGTAAATATGGATGACTCCTTTTAGCCAAGGGCGGTGCTACTACCTACCTCTGAAAAAAAAAAAAAAAAAAAATTGGACCAGATTTTCTAATAGGCCTTGAAAGGTTTGCATATCCCTGAATTTAAGTCTGCCTACCCCTAGCCCAATTGTTTTGCAGCCCATTAGGAGAATAGCGGTCTCTTCGCTCCGCTCCGTTAGGAGAATAGAACCACGCAATTGACTGCCTCCGCTCCTGCTTCTGAGCCTCTGACCACGGCTCATCCCCTCCGCTCTTCGCTCCTGGCTCTGATCACGCACGCTTCATCCCCTGCAGATCTCCGTGACTGTCAATCTGTCAGTGAAATCTCTGACCACGCCTCTCTGACCTCTGCTCCTTGCCGTCCTCTACTGGTCAGTTTCTTAATTGATTGATTTATTTGAAATTGGTATTGGGGAGAGAGAGATATATAGAAAAGGGTCATTCTATTGTGCTCAACATGGCTTGTGAATTTGTACAATTTGTGTTTGGATGATCCTCTTAATTGATGTTTGGATAGTGAATTTGTACAGTTTAATATTCAAATGAAGGATTTGTCTTTGCTGACATGCATCATGCCCAAATTAAATTAATTAATTTATGCTTTTTGTTAGTATTTTCCTATAAAAGTTAGTATTTGTCGTGTCAAGTTCATAATTCTACTTCTCTTGTCTGGTACCATTCATGCAAACCATTTTTTTTTTTTTTGAAATACATTGACAGTGGCTGTCAACCGTACAAGAAATAGTAAATTACATCAACGACTACTTATCTTAACAAAATCTCAACCACATCTTACTCTCATGCAAGATCTTCTCTCCCAAGATTACAGCACTTCTACGGGTCCCCTTGAAAATGACCGCGTTCCTCTGACGCCATAGCCACCAGCATACACACAAAACTCTGCATTGCCATTCCTTTTTCCCCAACACACCTTGATTTTTCGAATGTTGCCATGACTTCCCCCAAATCTCCTCCAGAGACAAAGCAGACGGCAACCCACTGGGAATCAGTGCCTTGTTACTCGCAATTTGGACAAAATTCCATACTGCCTTTGCATAAGGACAGGTGAATAGTAGGTGTGTCCCCGTTTCCAGATCTCCTGAGTTGCACATTGGACAAGCTGCCTGGCAAGGGATATTCCTAAATTGAAGGACCTCCCTTGTAAGGATTTTGTTTTGCAGCATCGGAGTCCCAAATAGTCTTACTGATGGCGGCACTTTCGCAATCCAGATTGATCGATTTTCCCATTCGACCTTTCCTCCCTCAATCAAGACCCTGTATATGGATCTAGAAGTATATGCTCCATTGGTGGTCAAATTCCAAATCAATTCATCCCTCTGGTCACTGAAAGTGAGCGATACCTGAGGAGCTAATACTGATAGAACCGGAGTTGCTTCACACAATGAAATTAGCGGTTGGGGGGGTTTGAAATTCTCACGATAATCGATAATCGGAGGCCCATCCCAGGCATCATACCAAAAAGCAATGGTTTTGCCATCTCCTACTACCCAATATGTACAACTGATGAATAAAGGTCAAATCTTTATTAGGAAATTCCAAAAGAATGACCCTGTTTTATTCCAGACCCTTGGAGCAGTAGACCCTACTCTTGCCACCGTGTTCTTGACTCGCAATTGCAACGCAGTCTTTGCCCAGAGCTCCTCCTTATATTGGTACAACCTCCACCACCACCTGAGCAACAAAGCTAAGTTCTGGGTTTTAATGTCCGATATGCCAAGACCCCCTTGCCCTTTGGTCATTCTACATGAATCCCAGTTGAGAAGTGATATCCCTCTTGAGTTGTCTTTACCCCAAAGGAAGTCTCGCCTAATTCGGTCAATTTTACAGATAACCCAGTCCGGCAGCTTGAAACAAGACATGAAGTAGCTTGAGTTGTCTTTACCCCAATTAGATGCTTGATCTTGTTATTTTGGCTAAATTCTAACAGATACAGTCAATTGTATGTTGAATCAAAAAGAGTGATGATATATTGGATAATTTGAATGAGAAATTTTTATATTGAAATAAAAGGGTGTAGTAAATTAGAATACAGAGGAGAGAAGAAAGAAGACAATTATATCAATACAATTATACTAATTTTATATCAATTTACATATATTTATGTTCATTTCATGTACGGAGGACAGAAGAAAGAAGACAATTAGAATACAGAGGAGAGAAGAGAGAAGATAAACAGGAGACCTCCATTTAAAATTTAAGGTTATGATAGTTAATTTAATTTTTTAAATAATTAAAAGGGGATAAAATAAAGAATGTTAAGTTTATATGGAGATATCGGATATTATGATATTTTCTTGAAAATATTGGCTATTTCAAAAATTTCTATGGGCATACTAGAAATTTTCCCTTTTTCTAACCTTGGGGTACAACTTTTCGTGCTTAATTTTCTATTTTAATTTTATTCTTTTAAAATGAAACAGTAGTAAAATTGATTACAAAATAAAATTTAAGACTGACTATCCAAAACTCAAGATGAGTACAAGCTTTACTCATGACTTTCCAATCTCTGTGAAGATATAAAAATAAATTATTCTTTTCCACCGTCTCGGTCTTTGTCTCTCCTCACAGACCTTATC
Organism: Carex pumila; assembly: GCA_033356055.1. NCBI lineage: Eukaryota > Viridiplantae > Streptophyta > Magnoliopsida > Poales > Cyperaceae > Carex > Carex pumila. The sequence continues at coordinate 101,902 of JARJHM010000795.1, read as the reverse complement.
TTTCTTCGACACAATTATTCTCTACATGAACTTGGTAGAGATATAAAGACTTGATATGCTAGATATAAAAAATTGAAACAAATACTCTTTAGCGTTGTTAATTGAGATATAAAGATCTGCATTTTAAATATTTTAAAGACAAACTATACTAGTTATAAAGTCTTAAAAATAATGCTTTTTAGTGTTGTTAACTGAAATATAAAGACTTGCAATTATAATCTTTTAAAGTTTAATTTGTTAGATATAAAGATTTAATATACTTGTAACATTCTAGAAAAACGTTAGAGGCCTTCTAAAAGATAATTTCAGTTTAAAATCGTTAGTTAGAAGATTTGACTAGAAATTAATCTAAAAAACTATTATCACGTCAAAAAAAGAAAAAAAAAATTAGGTTAGAGCTGATATTTAGTATCCCATGAGTTTACTTCCATTATATAGAAAATCAAACACATTTAGCGTTCCAAAATTTCCAATTCAATAGTAAATAAAAAGAAAACTATAAAATTGGGAACGAAATTGGACAATTTAAATTGAGAGTTAAAATGTAAAATGGGTACAAAAGTATAAAATGTATAATGTTTTGTCGCCGGATATTTAAACTTTGACAATTATCAAGTTCAAATGTAACACGATTTTTTGTTCTAATATGTTTTACGTTTTTTATTTCCGTTTTTAAAGTCCGAAGTCCGAACAGTCGATTCGAACCGCTCAACGTGATCTTTATAATAAAATATTCTTGGATATCAAATTTTAGAATTTTTTTTATTGTCTTTTTACATATGTACAATATCACTTTTTTGGATGGTCCACGATCTCCTTTAAAACAATAATTTTGTACGTATCTAAAAAAATAGTAAAAAATATAAAAATATATAAATTTTGGTCTCCAAACATATTTTATTATGAATATCATGTTGAGCGGTTCGAATCAATTGTTCAAACTTTGAAAAAACAGAAATAATGTTAAGTTGTTGATTCTCTTACGATAAAGATAAAAAAAATGGTTCTCTTGATATTTCATGGAATTTAGTATCACCGGACACCTCTAGTGTGTTCAGAAAACCAAACAACAAAAGAAATTACTTTTGTTGAGCAAAGGAAAAAATAGTGACTCTCTCTTACTTCAAATATTTGTCGGCATATAGTCATTAGTCAATACTCAATATATAGAATTTTTTTTATAAACCATAATTAATTAAATGAAATTTAGCAAATCAGTATGATTATGTTTTTTTCAAAAATCATAAAGACCGAAATGGCTATTTGATCTCCACATTTGATTTCCCCCTCAGACCGAATTGCCAATTCAGTCTCCAAGTTTTTTTTTCACTTTTTCACAGATGCGGCCACAGAAGATCCGAATAATCCCTTTTTATGTATATATAATACATGTATATTATATGTATATATAATATAATATCTGTATAATATATGTATATATAATATAATATATGTATCTATTTTTTTAGATTTATTGAAAATTGTTGTTTTTCAAACAAATCTGGACCATAAAAAACAGCAATATTCAATAAATCTAAAAAAATAGTAAAAAATTTCTAAGAAATGTAAAATTTGGTCTCCAAGTACATATTAATATGGAGAACAAGATGAATGGTTCGGATCGACTATTAGAATTTTAAAAACTCAAATATTGAGCCGTAGCATGGGAGGCCTCTATGCAACCCATAGCATATTCGTCGAATCCATAATATATATATATAGAGAGAGAGAGTAAGGCTGGGGTGCTATGGATAGCATAGAAGCCTCCCATGCTACGACTCAATATTCAAGTTTTCAAAATCCAAATGGTTGATCCGAACCATTCTTCTTGTTCTCCATATTAATATGTGTTTGGAGACCAAATTTTACATTTTTTTGAAAATTTTTTACTATTTTTTTAGATAGGTAGAAAATCAAATATCTTAATGGTGCAGAATTTTTTAGATCAAGTGATTTTCTACCTAGCTAAAAAAATAGTAAAAAATTTTCAAAAAATATAAAATTTGGTCTCCAAACACATATTAATATGGAGAACAAGATGAACGGTTTGGATCGACCGTTTGGATTTTGAAAACTCAAATATTGAGCTGTAGCACGGTGGCCCTCTATGCTATCCATAGCATCCAAGCCTTACTCTATATATATATATATATAGAGAGAGAGAAAGAGAGAGAGGGATCAAGTTACAACAATTTTTGAGTTACAACAAGTTACCACAACCATTTTCTATATTTTCAAAGTCCAAATCGTCGATCCAAACCGTTCAACATGATCTCCACAATAAAATATGCTTACAGATCAAATTTTATATTTTTTGGAATTCTTTTACTATTTATTAAGATGGATACAAAATTCAATGGTCTGAATTTAACTAGTTATTGTACCCATCTTAATAAATAATAAAAAAATTCCAAAAAATATAAAATTTGGTCTCCAAGTACACATTTTTTGTAGAGATTGTTGCCGTATGAAGCCAAAAATCAATTATGGGCCTTTGGCCCATGTCGCTATTTGGAGGAATTAATTCCGAATGGAATTAGAAGTAGAGAGAGAGAGATAACAGGATAGAACCAAGCCAAGCCGTTCCCTTCCTTCTTGAGCTCATTTCTAGGTTTTTGCTCTCTTGATTAAATCCATCTAAATACACTAGCAAATTTCAAATTAGTGTATGATATTGTAAGAGAGTGTTAGAGTGAGTGTTATTGGCTTGTTAATCTCCTTGTACTTGTAAAACACTTTGATCTAGTGAAGTTTTGCGCCGTGTGCTCCCGTGGTTTTTCCCGCAAGGGTTTCCACGTAAATCTTGTGTCTCTCTCTTTCATATTTTCTGTGCTTGATTGGTTGTTTGAATTGGCTTCTTGTTTAACTTTCATATTTCTCCATTTAATTGGTTATTGGTGTATGCCCGCCACGTGCTCGACAAAATTACTCCTTGGGCTAAGTTGCAACAATTGGTATCAGAGCAAGGTTGGGCTTTGGCGTAGGAGTGATTGGAGCTTGAGTTGGTTTAATTTGAGCTTGTGTCGTGATTGCACGTGAAGAATGGAGAAGGCTATGGAATTTGAGAAGTTGAATGGTAGTAATTGGGCTATTTGGAAAATATTGATGGAGGATTATTTGGTGTCAAGGGAGTTGGATTTACCATTGATTGGTAGTAGTGCGCAACCCATGCATATGGAGGACTATGAATGGGAGAAGCTTGATCGGAAATGTATGGCAGCTATAAGGCCGTGTATTTCACCATCGATCTTGTTTGTTGTCTACCAATGTAAGACCGCTCATGAGCTTTGGACTACATTGGAGCAATCATATGAGCAACCTTCGGGTGTAAACAAGATGCATGCTATGAAGCGGTTATTTCTCTTGAAAATGAAGGATGGCATATCAATGAGAACGCATGTGAGCGAGTTCAATTCGATTGCGGCTCAATTGAAGTCCTTGAAGGTAAACCTTGATGAAGAGGTATTATGCTTATTACTTTTGAGTTCTTTGCCAACTAGTTGGGATACTCTTGTTACTACCGTTGCGAACACAATGGGCAACCAATTCAAATTAAGTGATGTTGTTGCTTCATTGTTGAATGAGGAAACTAGGAAGGCTACAACCCAATTAGAAACCGGGCCTAGTGAGGCATTGACAGTTGGTGAAAGGGGGAGGCCGGTTACTAGGGACAATTTCTCGGGTAGAAAGGGTGTATCTCAAAGTAAGGGACGATCAAAATCTCGAGGTCGAAAATATTCTTGTTGGCATTGCAAGAAGGAGGGCCACATGAAAAAGGATTGTTATCTCTTGAAAGGCAACCAAAAGGATAAAAAGCATGATGGTGAAGCAAGTATAGTTTCCGATGAAAAAGGAGATGCGGTGACATTAAGTGTTGCTTGTACCGCAAGTTCAAACATGGATGTTTGGATGTTGGATTCGGGTGCCTCATTCCATATATGCTCGGATCGTTCTTATTTTTGTCAATTATAAAGAGGTAGATGGAGGAAATGTCTATCTTGGTGATGATCGACCATGTAAGATTGTTGAAATTGGCGATGTTGAGCTTGAGCAAGCTGATGCGAGGCGATATAAGTTGAGCAATGTGAGGCATGTACCCGAAATTACCAAGAATTTAATCTCGACGGGTCAACTTGATGACGGCGGTTTTGTTGTGACTTTTGGTAAGGGATCATGGAAGATATCAAAAGGTTGCATGACATTAATGAAAGGGCAAAAGGATGGGAGTTTGTACATTCTTCATGGAGCACCTCGAAAAAGTGTTGTGGCTACGGCAAGTGAGCATGCGGATATGAAAGTGTGGCACAACCGACTTGGTCATCTAAGTGAAAGAGGTATGAAAGTGTTACAAAATGAAAAATTTATTCCTTCTTTTGATTGTTCATCTCTTGAATTTTGTGTTCATTGTATTATGGGAAAACAAAAGAGAGTGAATTTTAAGAGGAATGAATCCCATAGAAAATTGAAATCATTGGAATTGGTTTATTCCGATGTGTGTGGTCCATTTAATGTCAAATCTCTTGGTGGAGCATCTTACTTTGTTACCTTTTTAGATAATTTTTCTAGAAAGTGTTGGATTTATTCCTTGGCCTCAAAAGATCAAGTTTTTGAAACTTTTAAGAAGTTTAAAACCCATGTTGAAAATGAGATTGAAAAGACCATCAAATGTTTACAAACGGATAATGGTGGTGAATTTTGCTCTAATGAATTTGATAATTTTTGTGCGAGACATGGCATTCGGAGAGTGAAGACGGTTCCATATACACCGCAAGAAAATGGGGTCATTGAAAGAATGAACCGGACCATTGTGGAGCGGATTAGAAGTATGTTGTCTCACTCGGGTCTTCCAAAAGCGTTTTGGGCCGAGGCGACCAACACCGCGGTTTATCTAATTAACCGATCACCAAGCGTGGCATTAGACGGTGGCATACCGGAAGCCGTATGGAGTGGTAAGAAACTTTCTTATGATCACTTGCGAATTTTTGGTTGTGAAGCTTATGTGAAAATTCCAAATGTGAAGAGGAATAAGCTTGATGTCAAGTCACGGAGGTGTGTATTTGTTGGTTATGGCGGTGATGATTTGGGTTATAGGGTTTGGGATCCTATTGAAAAGAAGACAATTAGAAGCTGAGATGTCATATTCCGTGAAAATATGATGTTCATGGAAAATTATGAGGATGAGCAAAATGAAGATCGACATGTGGAGGAGCATGTTGATGCAAGTGTTGCACCTAGAATGGTGACACGTCCTCAAGATGATGGTGATAATCATGAGGATGAGAGTGAGCCGGTAGAGATGCATGAGGATGAAGGCATAAGCGAAAGTGAGCACACTAGTACCCCGAAACAAGAGTTGAGGAGATCAAATCGAGTTCCTCAACCTATACAAAGGTATTCCCCTTCTCTATATTATGTTTTGTTTACGGATGCGGGTGAACCCGAGTCATTTCATGAGGCTATAAATTGCTCGGATAAAGCTAAGTGGTTAGGAGCAATGGAAGATGAAATGAATTCGTTGCATCTAAATGAAACTTGGGAGTTGGTGGAACTTCCAAAGGGAAAGAAAACATTGAAAAATAGGTGGGTATTTGTGTTGAAAAATGAAGCCGATGGTTCAAAGCGACATAAGGCTAGGTTGGTAGTGAAGGGTTATGGACAAAAACATGGTATTGACTTTAATGAAATTTTTTCTCCCGTTGTGAAGCATAGTTCAATAAGAATTGTTTTATCTTTGGTGGCTAATTTGGATTTAGAGCTTATGCAACTTGATATTAAAACCGCTTTCTTACATGGTGACTTGGATGAAGAGATTTACATGTCACAACTGGAGGGTTTTGTTGAAGAATCAAATCCTAATCTTGTGTGTAGATTGAAAAAGGGATTGTATGGTTTGAAGCAAGCCTCTCGACAATGGTACAAGAAGTTTGATACCTTTATGCAAGAAGAGGGTTATAAAAGAAGCGACTTTGATCATTGTGTCTACATGAAAGGTAATGCGAATGAAACTTTTACCTTGTTATTACTTTATGTTGATGACATGTTGATAGCAAGCAATGATCATGATGAGATCAAATCTCTTAAGCTTGATATGTCCAAAAGGTTTGCTACTAAAGATCTTGGTGAAGCAAAGAAAATATTGGGCATGCGGATTCAAAGGAATCGGGAGAAAAGAAAACTTTGGTTAAGTCAAACGGAATATGTTGAGAAAGTCCTTGAAAGATTTGACATGACCGATTGCAAACCGGTGACTACACCTCTAGCCGGGCATTTTAAATTATCTAAAGAGAATTCTCCAAAGAATGAAGAAGAGAGGACGAGAATGAAAAATGTCCCATATCTATCGGCCGTTGGTAGCTTGATGTATGTTATGGTGTGCACACGGCCGGACATTGCACAAGCAGTGGGAGTCGTCTCTCGGTATATGTCTAACCCGAGATGGGAACATTGGCAAGCGGTGAAGTGGATACTTAGGTATTTGAAAGGCACTCAAAGCTTGCAACTTTGTTTTGGAGGATCTCATTTAGTAATTGAAGGGTATGTTGATGCCGATCATGCGGGTTGTAAAGAGACAAGGAAATCTACAACGGGTTATATTTTTACTATCGGTGGTGGTGCCGTTAGTTGGATGTCTCGTTTGCAAGACATTGTTGCCTTGTCTTCCACCGAGGCAGAATACGTTGCATTGACCGAAGCGGCCAAAGAAATGATTTGGTTGAAGGGTTTGCTTGGACAATTTGGATTGAAGCAAAATGAGTATGTGGTGCATTGTGATAATCAAGGCGCCATACATCTTGCGAAGAATGCGGCGTATCACTCAAGAACGAAGCACATAGATGTGCGATACCACTTCATTCGTGATGTACTTGATCGTTTGCAATTGATCGTGGAGAAGGTTCACACGAACGAAAATATTGCGGATATGTTCACAAAGGTGGTGCCTCCGAATAAGGTAGTCTTTTGCCGGAGGCATTCCGGGTTGGTTGAGTAACTCGGATGTTGGAGCGCAGTGTGGTACTAGTGAGGTCAAGTGGGAGCTTTGTCTTCAAGTGAGAGATTGTTGCCGTATGAAGCCAAAAATCAATTATGGGCCTTTGGCCCATGTCGCTATTTGGAGGAATTAATTCCGAATGGAATTAGAAGTAGAGAGAGAGAGATAACAGGATAGAACCAAGCCAAGCCGTTCCCTTCCTTCTTGAGCTCATTTCTAGGTTTTTGCTCTCTTGATTAAATTCATCTAAATACACTAGCAAATTTCAAATTAGTGTATGATATTGTAAGAGAGTGTTAGAGTGAGTGTTATTGGCTTGTTAATCTCCTTGTACTTGTAAAACACTTTGATCTAGTGAAGTTTTGCGCCGTGTGCTCCCGTGGTTTTTCCCGCAAGGGTTTCCACGTAAATCTTGTGTCTCTCTCTTTCATATTTTCTGTGCTTGATTGGTTGTTTGAATTGGCTTCTTGTTTAACTTTCATATTTCTCCATTTAATTGGTTATTGGTGTATGCCCGCCACGTGCTCGACAAAATTACTCCTTGGGCTAAGTTGCAACAGAGATCACATCTAATTCAGCTAACAAACCAGTAGACTGTGCCTTAGAATCTTATTAAGAGCATCAACAACCAAATCAAAAGGGAGAGGAGACAAAGGCCCTGTCGAAGGCCTTGCTTGCAAGTAATCTAATTAATAAAAGAAACACAAGTTCTACCACTTCGTAAAATATCACCAATCTAATTAATAAAAAGTGAACCAAAACCTCTAGCAGCTAAAACTTCAAATAAAAAATCCCAATTAACCTTATCAAAGGTTTTCACAAAATCAAGTTTGAGAAGAATACATTTTTGCTTAGACAACTGTACCTAATGAAGGACTTCATGTGCACTAATAATATTATCTCATATTAATCTTCATGTGCACTAATAATATTATCTCATATTAATCTACCCTTAATAAAGGCTGCATGAGAATTATCTATAAGAAGATCTAAGATAAAAGATAATCTATTACTTAACAATATAGTAATCATCTTAAAGTTACAATTGATGAGGCTAATAGACCTATAATTTTTAATAGTAGAGGCATCCTCCTCTTTGGGAATCAAACAAATGAAAGCTAAATTTAATTTAGAAACATCTAATGATCTGTTATAAAAAAGCTTGAAATAATTTAAGGAGATCAAGATGAACCAGGTCCCAAAATGATTGATAAAATAAAAAAGAAAGCCCATCAGGGCCTCGTGCCTTACCAGGGTTACATGAGAATAAAGTTTTTCAAATTTTCTCCAAAGTAAAGGGAACTTCAAGAGAAGATTTTTGGTCAAGTGATAATTGCTCAGAAACAGACCAAAGATCAGATTGTAAACTTAATAATCTAGGCGGACTAGACCCTAATAAATCCTTATAATAATCTGTAATGTGTTGTTTAAGAATAAGAGGATCATGCATAGTAATACCATTAATATCTGGAGAGGAAATAGTATTTTTCTTCTTTCAGTTAGAGGCAGCTATATGAAAAAACTTTGTATTAGAATCACCTTCTAAAAACCACTTTAATCTAGATCGTTGATGCCAAAAAAATTCCTCTTCTTGATAAATTTTATGAAGGTTAGATTGACATTCCTGCCAATGAGAATAGTCAGAAGGAGATGGAGATTGGGATTCCTGTTGTAATTCAAAATATGCAATTTGTTTTAAGAGGGTGGATTTTAATCTTCGTTTTTCACCTATAAGATTGGCATTCCAGCCTCTCAATTTCTTTCTAAAGAACTGTAATTTATATTTCCAATAATTTCCTCAATCATAATCCAAAGGAAAAGAACACCAAAAAATAACCAATTCAGTAAAACCCTCTTGATTAAGCTAATGCTTCTCATATCTAATCGTTTTCTTATGAAAAGAGACCACTGAATCAGTTGATAGAATTAAAGGGTTATGATCAGAGAATAATCTAGGTAAAGAATTAACAATAGAAGAAAAATGAGTCAATAATTGATGAGAACAAAAAAAAAAATCCAATATATATAAAGATCACGATGTTGCCAATGAATTGGTCATCAAGTGGGAAACGCATGGTCATTGGTCATTGGTACATGCAGACGCTACTAAACAAATAAAAACCCAACTGCAATTTATTTTATAATATTAATTCGAAAACAACCCCTATATAGAAAATGATGAAATGGTCTTGAAATTTCCAAAAGATTAATAAATTTAATCATACGGCATGATGAATTTTAACTGTTGAACATGTTGAATTGTATAATATGCATCATCTATAAGAATATACATGTATAGTTATTTTTACTATAAATAAAACAAAAATTAGATATCACAAAGAAATATAATATTTTAATTTCAGTTATTTATTACCTTGTATGATAACTAAACAATGAAAAGTATAGTCAACAAAGTGTAAATAAAACACAACTTAATTACGATCAAATTTTTAGTTCAGTCTCCGAACTGCATATATACCTATATATGTGGTTGCATACCACAATTTGTTTAATTTAATATATTGTCACATATTGTTGTCGTATATTTTTGTCTGCATATTTATTAAAATCATATGTTAATTTTATTTAGAATAATTAATACAGATGCATGTGCTATTGTCGTCGCATGTGCAATAACTGTATATTATTGCAGTAAATAATGAAAAGAAGATAATTTTAATCACTCATGAAAATATTTGTACTCTCAACTTACTACTGGAATACTGACAGATGTGTGCAACCTCGTCTGAGAATAACATTAATTAGGAAAATTTTCTAGTATACTCATACAAATTTTCAAAATAACCAATCTCTCGATCGAAACATCATAATATTCAAAATCTCCATCAAAACTTAACATTCTTTCTTCTATCCTCTTTAATCTATTTAACATTTTATTTAGTTATTTTAAAAATTAAATTGACACATATACCGGTACTTCTCAAGAAATTAAAGAAGTATGAGAGCATTTATGATAATTTCTTATATATCAATGACTCAAATGTTATTAGTCCAGAAAAATGAACTGTAGACCTTGATGATAATCTCTCTGGTATATCCTTTTGATAATATTGTTTTATTCCTTAGACAACATCATAATTAATAAGGACTTCAGTTGAACAGACTCTTGAGCAGTATAGCCCTGTTATCTTGGCCTTCTCTTAAATTCTCAAAGTTGATCAATGGTCGCCCCACAATTCACTAGTATGTATTCATGTTTGGAAATTCTCTGTGTCAATTCTAAATTTTAGATTTTGTGTGTATACCATACCGTGAAGGAGAGAGGGGAGAAGATGGTTTGAAATGAAAGAGTATATGTGTTTATTTAATTGTTAAAATAATTAAATAGATGAAAGGGATAGATGAAAAAATATTATCTTTAGTTGGGGATTTTGAAAATTATAGTGTTTTGATGAGGATATTGACTTTTTAAAAGTTTGTATGAGCAAACTAGAAATTTTCCAATTAATTAACAGAGGTCATGACTCATGAGTCTACGAATTTGCATAGGGTGAACGCTCTCTCCGGTTGACCCACAAACTTTTAAAACACTATCCAATTGGACCTTTGGAACTTTGCGTAGAACATTGAAGGTAATTTCCTTGTCCTTTCTTCGTAATAAGGTCACGAAAAGAAAAAAAATAAGTTGGAATAAGGATGCCGATGGTGCCACTTCAACCAAAGCAAACACCTATAAATACTCTAGTACTAACCATAGTATACCCATCACCTCATTCTACCTTAAAAAACAGAGACCATTAACAATCTATCCCCTCCAGATGAGTCAAGACAAATTCAAGCCAACAATGGAGTACTTGCCACCATGGGTCATGACCTCTTTAGTAATGGTGGCAACAATCATTCTGCTCAAATCTATCACTTACATCCGTGGCCGCAAAAGGTACAACCTTCCTCCTGGCCCCAAGCCGTGGCCTATAATCGGCAATCTCAACCTAATCGGCACTCTCCCGCACCGATCACTCGATGAACTATCCAAGAAATACGGTCCCTTGATGTACCTACGCTTCGGGTCTTTCCCCGCGATTGTTGGATCATCAGTTGAACTCGCTAGATATATTCTCAAAACCCATGACGTGAAGTTCATCGATCGACCAAAATTTGCAGCTGGGAAGTACACGACCTATAATTATGCGGACATCACCTGGTCTCAATACGGGCCATACTGGCGGCAAGCACGCAAGATGTGCCTGATGGAGCTCTTCAGTGCCAAGAGGCTGGAGTCCTATGAGTACATACGTGTCGAGGAGATGCGCAACCTTCTTCGCGACCTGTTTAAATCCTCAGGGAAGGTCATAATGTTGAAAGATTTCCTGTCAACGCTTAGTTTGAACGTGATAAGCCGGATGGTGCTGGGTAAGAACTATCTAGACAAGTCAGAGGGGTTGATCGTGACACCTGAGGAGTTCAAGTCGATGTTAGATGAGTTGTTTTTGCTCAACGGCGTGTTGAACATCGGGGATTCAATACCGTGGTTGAATTTCCTTGATTTGCAGGGATATATCAGGCGGATGAAAAGCCTGGGCAAGAAGTTCGACAGATTTTTGGAGCATGTGTTGGATGAACACAACGAGAGGTGGCGGCAAGAGGGGGAGAACTTTGTGGCCAAGGACATGGTGGATGTCTTGCTGCAGTTCGCTGATTCTCCTACGCTAGAGGTTAAGCTCGAGAGAAATGGCATTAAAGCTTTTACCCAGGTAATTAATTAGTTAACAGTTAATACAACGTTTTGTTTTGTTCAAATTGGAAATTTTAACACATCCATGTCATTTGTTTGACTTGACCTGGAAATTCAGAACGCAAATGACAGTATCATCTACATCACACAAAATAGACTTATTTGAATTATTTATTTTGCCACTGTAAAGTTGGCACATGGTTTCTACAGAATTTATATAAAATTATGTAAACATCATGCAAGTTCATCAAGATAATGAAAGGCAGAAATATATATATTTTTTAAGTAGGTCACTCGTGCCTTCTTTAATCTTGAAAAGCAGAAATATTTAAGAAAACTTTTTTTTCTATTATATCAGGATATGATAGCCGGTGGAACAGAAAGCTCTGCCGTGACAGTAGAATGGGCAATTTCGGAGCTCCTAAAACGACCTGAGATCATCAAAAAGGCCACAGAGGAGCTTGATCGAGTCATTGGACAAGAGCGTTGGGTCGAGGAGAAGGAGATTCAGACACTTCCATATATCGAGGCAATCGTAAAGGAGACCATGAGGTTGCACCCTGTGGCACCAATGCTGGTGCCACGCCAAGCCCGTGAGGATGTCACTGTTAATGGGTACGACATCCCAGCCGGTACACGTGTACTTGTGAACGTCTGGACAATCGGGCATGATCCAGCCATCTGGGAAAGCCCCGACGAGTTCAGGCCTGATAGATTCCTTGAGAAGTCCATCGATGTCAAGGGCCATGATTTTGAATTGCTCCCATTTGGGTCGGGCAGGCGAATGTGCCCAGGTTACAATCTCGGTCTGAAGGTTATTCAGGTGAGTCTCGCGAACCTGTTGCACGGGTTTAACTGGAGGCTTCCTGATGGGATGAAGAATGCTGATCTGAGCATGGAAGAGATTTTCGGGCTGTCGACCCCAAAGAAGGATCCACTACAGGCTGTCGCCGAGCCGAGGCTCCCACCTCATCTTTATGGAGCCTGATGTGCTTGCTTTACAGTAGCTGATGCAGCAATGCGGTTGAAGCAGATAGTGTCTGGTTGTTGTGGTTAGTAATTGATATGTTGTGATCATATTAATTGTGAGAGATTGTTATACAATTATTATAGTTAAAGTTGCATAAAAAGGGTTGGATGTATATTTTAGTTGTAATATCATGAATCAGATAAAAGGGTCGCTTCTTTTCAACATTTAATAGTGTGTTCTCCTTTGTATAAATAATTCCCGAGGTAATTAGCCATCATAGTCTCTTATCTAAGCTATTCAATAGAAAATAATAGGTACGCCAAGAGCAGCTCTATTTTGTCTTTTGATAATACCAGTGGGCAGTGACAGGATATTTTACTTAAAATGTCTAAAATAGTAAAATATATGTATGATATCAGTGAATGTAATATTTTTTTTTATTGCAAATAATAACTTCAATTAAGCTAATTTATATGACTAGCTATGATGTAATATTAAAAGCATGTGTGACATACTGACATATCATATTTATTGTATTGATCATTTATTGAATTCTTATCTCTTAACAGATTTCGGATTCGGATCGTGCAACATCTAAATGCGAATTCAATTAGTAAGACGAATTCATATGCAGATTTATTCATAGAAAATTCGAATCCAATAATCTGATTATAGATATTAATTGAAAGTCAATAAGTTATCCCCACGACAGGAATCCTATACTCCCTGGCACAACATATCTTGGGCCTTAGAATGTCTTGGGCAGACTTCCTTGATTTCTTGGGCTCAGCACTATTGGATAAAGGCTTTTGTGAAGAAAATGTATTACGTCGTCTAAATCAGGAGATCAAGTCGGAAGTGTCGACGGGTACGATATGGTCAGGTAAAATTGTCAAGCTAATAAATTTTCTTTTTATCTTTATGTATATCTAATAAACTAATAAAAAAAATATATTCATATATATCTTATCGAATACGGTACACATTGGATAAACAAATAAAAAGGAGTCATTTATATTCCGGTTTGTACTTTCAATAAAATATTTTTCAAAGTATGATAAAGAAAGAAAAAATGAATAATAAAACTAATGTTTATGAAAAATTGGTAAAGTACGAATTATATAAAACGTTTAAGCTGTTTCATAGAAATTAAACATGGATGAAAAGAAACTAGAATTATATCATGTATATTTGAATCACGAATAAAATTATATCGGATCATATACAATTCTAGTTTTAATATTATCTTATAGAATGATGGGTATAAAATAGTTTTTTTCCGTATCTTATTATTAAGCTGATAAGCTAACATTAAAAAGCTTTATTTTTATTTGTATCTAATAAGCTAACAAAAAAAAACATGAGTAAGGCTTGAGTGCTATGAATAGCATAAGGTCATTCGTGCTACGGCCTCAAAAATCTATCATATAAACATAAAATTTTGATTTAAGTACCTAAATAAATTAGTTATACAATAAACTTGCGGAATACTAAATTTTACTATTTTTGAATTTCTTTTACTATTTTTTATTATTTATGAAAATGACAAAAAGTGGCCTAAAACATTGATAATTTTCTTTTATTTTTAGGTCATTTTGAACATCTTTCATAAATCATAAAAAATTGTAAAAGTATTATAAAAATTCTAAAAATTAGTATTTTACAAGTTTATTATATAAACAATTTATTGAGCTACTTAAATTGAAGTTTGAAATTTATACGATAAGTTTTTGAGGCCATAGTACAAATGACCTTATGTTATCCTTACTCAAAAATCATATCATATTCATCTTATGAGTAGAACTAGGGTGTTCTTAAGTTCACCGAGTCTCTTGGTGAATTCAAGTATAAAACCCATCAAATTGGCTTGACCTTACGAGTGATGCGTCTACATATGAAATTTTTAAATATTCGAATTAATTTAGTATAAAGTCAATCGGTCAAAATTAGAAGATTAATAAATTAATTTTAATGCATTCATTTTTTGAATATTTTTTTACCGCTTAATTTTATATTAAATTAATTCAAATGTGTAAAATTTTCACATGTAGACACATCACTCGTAAAATAGGTGGGTTTCAATAATTCAAATTCATCATTTAAAACTAATTTGACGGAGTTAACCAAAAAACTTGATAAACTTAAGAACACCCTAGTTCTACTCTCGTTTTATTATATGTGATACATATCGAATGTGATTACAATCTGTGTATATGAAAGAAATATCGCATGTACGGAGCAGAATTTAAATCAGATCGAGTGACCATTTTTCTTCCCAAATAATTGGAGTAGGTGCGAAGTGGATAAACTGAAATTTTCAACAACCCTCTCCCTGTCTCACACAACCAATCCATAACTCGGAAGTGCTATGGAGTTCAATCGGAGCAAGTTCAAAGCTTTTCATTCATTTGGTTGGTTCACTTGCATCTCCTGATAAGGACGATTTCAACGTTAGCATTGATGATGTCAGAAAATTTGTAGGTAATGAAAGATACAAATAATGCATGCATTAGGTAAGAAATCAATAATGAATAGCAAACTTATATTAGAAGATGAAGGAGGAATGGGATGACGCTCTTTTTTGGTGATATCGGATGACACTGTATATTTTCGAAGTTTAAACGGTGGATTCAAACCGTTTAACTTAATGATATGTTAAAATGTGCTTGCATATCAAATTTTACATTTTTATGAATTTTTTTACTATTTATTAAAATGGGTACAACAATTCAACGGTTTGAATATAGCGATTTTGTTAAATACTTAATAAATAGTAAAAAATTTCAAAAAAATATAAAATTTGATCTGCAAGCACATTTTAACATATTCATCAAATTGAATGGTTTGGATCGACCGTTTGAACTTTAAAAACTTTAAAAATATACAATGTTATCTGATATCACCAAAAAAGAGTGTCATTCGATCCTCCTCATCAATTGATAAAGTAAAACAAAAGATCTATGTAAGCTCTCCAAATTTTATACGAACTAAAAGCACCTCATGATAATTATTAGAACGAAAACTAGCAAATTATAGTTCTATCATCATATACAGCAAATGTCAATAAATTTATAAATATTACTTGTTATTTTATAAGTTAAGTTGAATAAATATCAAAATATTAGTTTCTACGGTGGTTCTATACTTCTATCCTCATATATTAATTGCATTAAGCTGTTAGGACACCAAATATTCAACATTTTTTTTTTTTTTTGCAAATTTAGGGCATAAGAATAAGTATGATACATAACAAAATCATTATATCAAATATGGAGAAAAAAATCATGAGTAGAACTCGGATGTTCTTAAGTTCATCAAATTTCTTTGTAAACTCAACTCTAGAATCTATCGGATTGGTTTCAAACGATGAATTCAAAACGTTAAAATTCATCTACCTTATGAGTAATGTGTCTACATCCGAAAATTTTGAACTTTTGAAATAATTTAGTATAAAATCAAGCGATCAAAATTAGAATGCTTATAAATTAATTTTAACGCATTCATTTTTTGAATGATTTTTTACCACTTAACTCTAGACAAAATTAGTTCGAAAGTTTTACATGTAAACGCATCACTCATAAGGTAGATGGATTTCAACAATTTAAATTAGTTAACTAAAACTAATATGATAAATTTTTGAGTTGAATTCACGGAAGAATTTAATAAACTTGAAAACACTCTAGTTTTACTCAAAAATCATTATACACTTTTTTTTACCCAAGCCAAATATAGTACGTTACGCTTACGCGTGCACAACATGTCAAACAAAAATGATTTAACAAGTTGAATAACAATGGATTTTTAATGTTTCAAAATTTTATATAGGTTTTGCAAAGAAATGATTGAAATCCAGCTATGACTAATTAATTTAATAAATTTAAGCACTACAATAAATTATAATTTTTAAATATAATAATCGACATGTGATCCTTTTAAATTGAAGCTTTACAGTCTCAAAAGAATTATTATAGGGTAAATTTCACTGGAGGTCACTAAATTTTGTTATTTGTCTCGAATTGGTCATTTAAGTTTAATTTGTCTCTTTTGAGTCATTCAACTTTGTTATTTGTCCCAATCAAGTCCCTCTATACTTTTTCATCCAAAAATTTAATGGAATATTCCTATTCCGTCTAAAAAATTAACATAATATACTCATTCCCTCCAAAATATTAACGGAATTAGAATATTCCATCCAAAATACTAACGGAATTAGCATATTCCGTTAAAATTTTGGATGGAAAAAATAAAAGGACTTGATTGGGACAAATAACTAAGTTGAGTGACTCAAAAGAGACAAATCAAACTTGAGTGACCAATTCGGGACAAATAACAAAGTTTAGTGACCTACAGCGAAATTTACCCATTATTATAATTCAAATCAAAATCTTACAAATACATTTTTTTAACTAAAATAAACTATTTAATGATTTAATATGTTTTTCTAATAATTTTGAAAAATAAAGGTGGGTCAAATATAGATAAAGCTAGCGTGTTTTTAAGTTCATCAATCTTTTTGATGAGTTTAACTTCAGAGCATATTGAATTGATTTTAAACGATGAATTCAAACTGTTAAAATCGATCTACTTTACAAATGATGAGTTATCTAGCAAAAATGTGAAAAATCCACTAATTTCGTTAAGAAACTTAAAAGTGATCCCCCAATTTGTTTTATAAATTTTATAATATTTCAAATTAATTTTGTATAAAGTATAGTGGTAAAAAACATATATTTTATCATTTTTGACCAATTGACTATATACTAAATAATTGGGTTAGATTTCTAATTTTAAATTGGCACAAGAGATTTTCCAATTCAATTTCAAATAAAGAAAACTCACTACTCTGATTTAGAAAACGTTATTTTAGCCATTAAATTAATTGTTGATTTTTCTTTATATACTTTTATTGAAATAGATATTATACTTACTGTTTTTTTTATAAAAATAATATATTTTCTAAAATTCGATTTGTATGTAAATCAAACTAACTATCACTGTTTGAGGGAATGAGATCCGGTGCTTTTCTTTTCATGCTATTTTTATGCTCTTCTCTTTATCTCTTCCCTCTTGCTTTGGAGTCCACATGATTCACTTTTTCTCTCCTCTTCTTTGAAAAAAAATATAGAGAAAAAATAAAGAGCAGACTGCTTTTCTACTAAGAAAAGCAGTGGATTGGGTTCCTGTTAGACATAACTAGAAGATGCGGAGGATTGTTGGGGACATAGATTCATGTCTTAAGTTTTTTTTTTTTTTTGCAAAACTAGTCATTTATTTATGTGAGAAAGGAAAATGATTACAAAATGTACGACGTTTGGCGGGAGTTTGATAAGAGTTTTGAGTCAGTCTGACGACATCACGCCCGACGGTCACAGCGAATTTGGATTTGATGAACAGGTGAATAAATTACAGGTACACAGCTCGGGAAAAATATTTTCGTACTATTTACAATTCATCAAACACAGCAGATGTCTATTATGCTTATTCTCAATCATCCGAGTTTTATTTTCTAATTAAATGTCGCCGGTACACTTTATATATATATATATATATTTTTTAGAAAAGCAGCTAACAGTCTCTCGAAAATCTTCAAATTTTTTATACTAATTCTATAAATAAGTTCATTAGATTTTGTAATACTATGAAAACAATCTTGTTTATAATTCAGTGAATGTTCTGCATATGAAACTACATGGTCCCAGATGAAAATACGTAAAAGTTGTTGAAAATTTGTCACAGCTGTTGGGGACCACCTTCTGTGAACATACACATATTATCATGTGAACATATACATATTACCTGTAAACATACACATATGGCAGTTGTGACAGTTGAAAACGCGTCGGAACTAAATTAAAAAGAGAAAGCTTTTATACACAGAGATTTTCGAAGGACTGTAGCTTGGGAGATGTTACATTTTCTTTTTTTTTAATTACTATTTAGAATTTTAGATTATCTGAGTTAATTAAAATTTATATGAATTCAGATCCATTGATTTTTCCGTTTTAATTTGACACGGCTTCTCAAAAGTAGATTTTCTATATTTTTAATATTTTATATAGAGATTGAATTAATTTTGATATGAGTCGCCAAAGATACTTGATTGTTTAAGTTCCAAATTTTATGTATTACGGAATCAGAAATGGTTTGATGAGCATCGAATCAAATTTGATTTGATGTCAAACCGTTCAATTCGTATAAAAATTCACATAAATAACTTTAAAATTTATTATTTTTTACACAAATTTTGATATGAATCTGACGAAGATCTTGGTATGAATCTTCTTACTCCGTCCGTCCAAAGAAAATTTGAAGGGAGCTGGTCTCATCAGCTTCGGACCTACCTCAGGTCTATGCGCTCCAAAACAATTCGATCAGCGTAAGCTGTCTGCACGAATATTAAAGTTGAAGGTATGGATCTCAAAACGAAGAATTTTTTTTATAAACCATAATTAAGAAATTAATTTTTAGCAAACCAACGTGATTACTTTTTTTTTTTAAAACATTAAAGACTGAACAACCAATTCAGTCCCGCATATTTTTTGGGACCAAATTGGCTATTCGGTCCCTACTTATTTCACATATTTTTTCACTACACAGCGTAGTCGTTGGTGTAAATGCAAATTTTTTTTAGGACCGAAATGCCAATTCGGTCCCCAGTGTTTTTTCAGTTGGAACCGAATTGGCATTTTGGTCCCATGTATTTTTTTTTTGTTTTTAAATACCCTTCTTCTTCCTCCAAAAAATATTAACATGCAAATCCAATTAAATATTGACATGCATGACATGCAAACCCAATTAAATATTAACATTCATTATGTTACTCTACATTATTCTATAATTACAATATAAAAATCTAAATTACACTAAATAAATTAAATCATTCGACAATTGATTAATACTATATGCAAAGAGTTAAATTACTTGCAAACTAAATAATTCTACAATTAATAATTACACTGAATAAACTTAAATTACACTAAAAGAAATCATTCACAAATAATAATTACATTAGAAAAACCTAAGTCACACTAAACAAAATACTAGTCGTTGTATGTCTACCATTGATAGAAAACTTAAACTGAATTTTTGAAGCACTAAATGACTTTTTTTTGCAATTATGATTCCATTGGATGCCCAGGATGCCTCCCAAAGCAAAATCCAGATCCATCTCATTTCCCCCTTTCCAAATTGGGGTCATACGGACAAATCCGACTTTCTTAGCTAAAGTTATGACTGCTTAAAGTTTTTTTTTTTTAAAAAAAAAGATGCTTCAATGCAAAAACACCGATGCTTTATGCTCAGCTTAACAACGGTAGAAGTGCATCGATGTTTCATTGTCAAAACATCAACGATGCGCCCATACCCTTTAAATTGCCATAACTTACATTTACTATTTATTGTGTGTGTGTTTGCTTCTTTTTTTAATAGATTACAGTTTTATTTATTATTCAAATATCATTGAAATTATCTATGATTGTTCAATATATGTATTTTAAATTTGATAATTTCTATTTTAAGTTGGATATTAATAAAAATGTCGGTAAATTATTCTACATGTAAACTAAAAAATTATACAATTAATAATTACGCTACAAAACTTAAATTACACTAAATAAAAACCTAAATCACAGTTTTTCCAACACACGACCACAGAAAATCTGAAACCACAAGAGACCAAATTGGCTATTCGGTCTAGGCTTTTTTCAAATTTTCGGTGGCTGCGTCTACAAAAATCTGCAAAAAAAAGTGGGGACCAAATAGCCAATTCAATCCCAAAAAAATTAAAAATACAAGATCGAATTGGCTGTTTGGTCTTTGTGGTTTTTATAAAAGAAAAAAAGTAATTATGTTGGTTTAGTAAAAAATAATTTTCTAATTATATTTTATGAAAAAAAATTCAAAACGAATGGAATGGTTTTTGAGCCCAAAGGCCATCGTAATAAGATTCTGTTCAGCTGCATTATTGTTTCCGTAAAAAAAATAAAAAATTCAGTTTACAGAAACAGTATTTTTTAATTCAATTTATGTGTTTATGCTCATTCTAAGTTTGAGGCCGAACAACCGAACAAGGTCTAAGTATGCTATTACAGAGGCATCAGTGTTTGCGGGCCCACCAAGGCACGACTCGTGTCGTGGGTTAAAAGAGGAATCAGTGGATCTAATTTCCAAGCAAATGTCCTTTTCCGGAGACCAAGATTCTCTTTTCTCATCTTTCAAGAGTACCCCAGTAATATGTTAAAAACTTAAAACGAATAATGTGTTAATCTTTGCAGGAGCACAGCAAAGCAGACATAAGGTCCTAACAAACAAACGTTCTATCTTTTATGGGGGAATTTCATGTATACCCCTCAAAAACTTCAAAATTACATATTTTTTTTTCTAAATTTTAAAATTATATATTTTCTCTCTAAATTTCAAAAACTCACAAATTTACTCATTTTATTATTTTTTATATTAAAACACATTCTAAACTTATAAAATATTCATTTTACTCTTTCATTAAAAGCATAAAACGTCTATTTTACTCAAATTTGAATCTAAAAGGTTTCTCTGTCTAAACTAACTAACCGTACTCGCTAGATTAGTATAAATTTTGAAGTGAACACGCACATATATTAAAGCAACGTGCACAAATTTAATCTGTTGTGCATGGATCAGGTTGCTTTAAGATTCGTGCATACTAGAATATCACAAATCTTAAAGTGAACATGTACATATATGGAAGTGATGTGTGCGGATCGTACGGTAGAGAAACCTTTCAAATTCAAATTTGAGTCTAATGGGGGTTTTTATTTTTTAGTAAAGGGTAAAATGGGTATTTTATAAATTTAAAATGAGTTTTAATATAAAAAACAATAAAATTGGTAAATTTGTTAGTTTTTGAAGTTTAGAGGACGAAATACGTAATTTCAAAGTTTAGAGAGGGAAATACACAATTTTTAAGTTTTTGAGGGGTATACATGAAACTCCCCCATCGAATTTTGAGTTTGAATACGGACTGTCCGATCAAAATCCGAATTAATTTTATTTAAGTTGAAAACTTACTGGGCCTCCGTGTAGATTCCGATTCAAGAGTAGAACTAGAATGTTTTTAAATTTGTTAAATTTTTTTTTAATTTTAAAATTTATTGGATTGAATTAAGGCCATCAAGTATTAACAAATACAATAAGAATCGAGTGGAAATATTTTTATTTATGTACCTACTAAAAATTATCTTTATTCATATTCTATTTTTACATGCTACAAATTATCTTAACTGTATTCTACTCTTATCCGTTATGATTATCAAATAGCGAAAGAGTAGCGAGTAAATAACAGATAATAATATAATAATTATTTTTATTATTTATTAAATAAAACATTAAAATATATATATTCATTTCACATATCTATAGTACTTTGTTGAAAAAAAAAGTTCTGATCATGTTAAGGCAAGTAAACCAATTAAAGCACTCTTTTCAATATTTATTAATATATATATAATATTTTTTTAATATTACTTAATCAGGTAATGGGTACGAAATAGACTTTATCCTTATCCGTTTAGATAACGAAATTTTTTTTTATTCATACCTGTATGGCTATATCCGATAAGTTTGTGAAAGAAAAAAAATATCCATACCCGTCTTGTCGGATAAGTACGAATTGGATAAAAGGTTGTCATTGACACTCCTAAATTGACTTCAAATGAGAAATATGAACCGTTGACATTCAGCTATCTAATGATCGATGTGTCTATAAAGTGGAAAAAATGGCATGACGAAGCTGGCTCTGTCACGAAACAGTAGGGCACGTGTGCCGGTTACGTGCTGTGACTCGCATGTCCCATGCCATGATCATTCGTGTGCCATGACCATCTTTAAAAAAAATGTGGCACGGCATGCGAAAGATTTAGTCACGCTACAACACGACACGTAATCACACGAGTCATGTGTAATTATGATCGTTAGATCTTGACCAGATAATAAACTAATTTAATTATGATTAAATGGCCACGCGAGTCACCGCACGTTTAGGTACGGCATAACCATTCACGTGCCGTGACCACTTCTTTACATTTTAGTCACAACACGTGAAAAAATAACCTGGTCACGGCACGACACGAGACTAAAGTCACGGTGTATTAGTCATGATACGGCACAACACAACACAACACATTTTTTCCACTCTATGTGTCTATATGCAAAAAAATTAAATTTTCAAATTAATTTTGTATAGAGTTAAGTGATCAAAAAATATTTAAAAATTAATGCATTAAAATTAATTTATAAACCTTTTTTTTTTACTATTTGAATTCATACTAAATTAATTTAAAAGTTTAAAATTTTTATATGTAGACACATTAATCGTAAAGTAGATGAATTTCAGCAGTTCAAGTTCGTCATTTAAAACTAACTTAATAGATTTTAGAGTGAGTTCACGAAATCTGACAACCTTAAGAACACTCTATTTCTACTCTTGATTCAAACTCAAAAGTTGGGTTCAGAAATCAGACGATAAAATTCCCAAGGTGGTAGCGTAAATCAGACCAGGCGTCACATACTATTCGGTCAGACCACTAATCAACAGATTTATTTTATTAAAATTCGTGCTTTCCGAGATTATTATCAAAATAATTATCTAAAATGTTTGACTATTGCCTGAGCGGTGACTGAGCCATTGTTAAATTTTTCACCTTGATCTTGCTCTCCACCCATAGCATTGTGGGCTTGTGGCGTTCTCCGTATGATCGTCCATAGCTATAAATTATATCCAAATTTTATTGTGCATAACATGTGCAGTTGTGCACATATCAAAACTTAGTTCAAGATTAATAATTTTGTTTTGCTCTTTGGCATGAATAAAATTTACACATATGATGGTGCGAGTGCCCCCTTCTATTCTCAATCAATCTTTCTGACAAAGAAATAACAATTCAAGAGATGACTGTCAAGGGGAGGCAGTAGGGTTAAGGGTTTAGAAGATAACTTACTGGGAATGGTCTGAAATTCTCAATATTTTAGGCAATATGCCTTGCACACATGGACATGAACATATCTCCTAGAGATGGAATAAAAATTGAAACTTTTTGTGAAATCCTTCTATCAATTTTTAAATTTTAAATGAGTAAAATCTGAAAAAAATTATGGTTTGATGGAAATCACTATTATCTTCAAAATTAGAACTTTTGTCTGGTTGATGCATGAAAATAAAATTCTACATACCCTCACTCTGTCCCTCTATTTATCGCCCCACACTCTTTCTCCAAATTAACTTTTTTAACTGTCTTTTATCCTCTCATTAATTCTGTTAAGAATTTCTATTTATCCCCGCATTAATTATTGTCCTTTAATAACAATCTCCGCATTAATTATACTGTCATTTTAATAACAATCATCGCATTAATTATACTGTCCTCTAATAACAATCTCCGCATTAATTATACTGTCATTAATAATAATCCCCGCTAACAACTATTTATCTATTTATTGATGTTCAAGAAAGTATTTACCATTGTTCTGACAAGTATTTATCATTATATCTCAAAAGTATTTATCATTGTCCCTGACATGATAATACTTTGATTTGATTAAACATTACTTATTGACAAGTTCAAAAACAAAATTCAAGAAAATATTTATTATTATTCTGACAAGTATTTATCATTATATCTGAGAAGTATTTATCATTGTATTTGACATATATATGTTTTACTGAAAATTGCAATTATGTCTAAGAAATATTTATCCATGTAACATAAAGTAATTATCATTATGCTTGAGAAGTATTTATCGTTGTCTTTAATATACATATATTTTACTGAAAATTGCAATATAAAGTTGATAAAAATTGACGATAACCAATTTTAAAAAACAATGTTATATAATTTAAATTATTTATATGAAAAATATACATTACACTTTTATTGGGCTAATTATTATATATAAATTCATATAAAACCATAGAAAATACTAACATATTACAATTCTTGTAACATATATATATACATAGCCTTTTGTACATGCAATCTCATGTGATCCAACACATAACATATACTCCTCAAGATCTAATACAGTATTTGTATAAAAGTGATGTCATTACCACTTAATAGTCATATGATCAAGCTTTGGTTATGATCTAGTTTGGACCGAAATTTCATGCATACCTAGTTGTATTAGATCCAATATATCAAAAAAGGAGTGTGCATGTAATCCATGACATGATGCCTCTTGGTTAAAGATTTCAAACAAAATTGCATCTCCAATAAAAAAAAAAATACAAGAATCAACATATATGTGCATACATACATAAGAAAATTATAATGTGCATGCATACATACATATATAATAGAGAATAAAAATTCTCAGTTAAAATTTTCGTCCAAAATTATAAAAAAATATTTATACATAAGAAAATTGTAATTATATCTGAGAAATATTTATCCATATATTATAAAGTATTTATCCATATAAGATAAAATATTTATTATTATGCTTGAGAAGTATTTATCATTGATGTTTTACTAAAAATTGCAGTTATGTCTAAGAAGTATTTATCAATGTAACATAAAATATTCATCATTATACTTGAGAAGTATTTATCATTGATGGTTTACTAAAAGTTACAGTTATGTCTGAAAAGTATTTATTCATATAACATAAAGCATTTATCCATGTAATATAAAATATTTATTATTATGTCTGAGAAAGTGAGAAGTATTTACTATTGATGTTTTACTTAAAGTTGTAATTATATTTGAGAAGTATTTATTCATGTAATATAAAGTATTTATCATTATGTCTGAGAAGTATTTATTATTGGGTAAAGGGATTGTTTATTTAATGGTCCCCAGTTGTGTGGGGATAACTGATAAGTATTTATGAGGGGATTGTTTATTTAATGATTCATAGTTGTACGGGACTAAAAAAAAATTTGTGCGGAAACAATTGATAGATTTTTTTTATTTTTTATAAATAGATATCATTGCATAGAGATTAACACTTTGCAAATTCAAGATAAATACTTTGATGCTTATTAATAACTGAGCAGTCCCCTCATTATTTTTTTAACAGTTTGTGTGAGTTTTTTTTACAGAAATTGTTATCAGAATCCAAAAAATAATGGTCTGGCTTTTCTATATGTCATTTCTGCACCCAACCAGAATATTTTATACATTTTTCCTAAAATGTAGATTTGTAAAATAATTTGTCCTTTTATGTTCAAGTTTAACAAAGGTTCATTCGTTAATAATTGTACTTTCAGTGTTGCCTTTTCCTTTGCTCTTTAACCATTTTCTCTCTCCTAAAGTCGAGACTCGGACAATCTTTGGTGAATACCCTGTTTTTCAATTATTTTTTATTTTGACAAAAGCCGAGAAGCAGGTGAGTCTCCCTGACTCTCCCAGTATTGTTTCAGTTCTCATATTAAACAAATAAAAAATCTGAAAGCTGGCTTGACAAAGTGAAGCTAGAGCACTCTGATTTGATGGAGCTGAGATTTTCTCCAGTTCACCGTACTGGTGAAATCCATTATTCTCAAAGTGCTTACTTATTTTGGTAAAACCGGGACTTAATAAATTATTATCTCACTTTTGATAGTCTCAACCAGTTTTTATTAGAGTGATCATTTGACTTGATAATTTTGATAAGATTTTAAATCAATTTAAATAGGATTGAATAAAAAATCTATAATTTTATTATTAGACATATAAATAGCTTAATAAACAAATTTCATACAATTTAAGCATTATATAGCCGAAATTTCAAAACACTCAATAAAATATACATCAACTTTCATCATTTTCAAGAACTAACATTTGATTGAGCGACAAAAGCACGTGGTATTTGATGTGAAAGGTCATTGATTTAAAGTTTAGATGGAAAAATATTTTATTATAATAACAAGAGTATTAAATAGTTAGGTGATTTAGCCTTCAAACTTTATTATAAAAAAAAACTCTCATCATTATTTATAAACATAATATGTGCATCATATGCCTACAATATTGGATTTTCAAATTTCAAATTATTTTTAATAATTATAAAATAAGTGATTGTCATGAGAATCAGCTTTTAGTTTAGTGGTTAAAATAAATGTCATTTGTATGAGAAGTCATCAGTTTGAAATCTGAATAAAACAATTCCTTATAAATATTAAATAGTTTGATAACTTGATGATCTATACTAAAAGAATGATTGTCAAGTGACATCTCTTTTATTTTTCATTAATTATGCTTTATGATATATTTGTTTAATGTAATTTTTAAGTTAACTGGTGATATGCTTTAGTAATGAATAAATTGAATCACCAAAAAATCTAGAGTAGAACTAGGGTGTTTATAAGTTCACCAATTTTCTTTGTGAACTCAAATCTAAAATCTATCATATTGACTTTAAATGATGAATTTGAGTGTCAAAATCCGTCTACTTTACGAGTGATACATTTACATGCAAAATTTTGAAAATTTCAAATTAATTTTGTTTAGAGTCGAGTGGTAAAAAAATGTTCAATAAATAAATGTACTAAAATTAATTTATAAGTCTTATAATTTTAACTACTTGACTTTATATTAAATTAATTCAAAATTTTATTCATTTTTGCACATAGATATAGTACTTATAAGATAGATGGATTTTAACAGTTCAAATTTGTCATTTGAAATTTTAATTAAATAGATTTTAGAGTTAAATTCAAAAAAAGTGTTAGTCAACTTAAAAACATCCTAGTGCTGCTCCAAAATATATATTAATTCAATTGTGTGTCAGTTTGAGAACATGGCTTGTTTGTTGCAACACTAATCTAAATAATTATATGTGCTCTTATTGTAAAAGCAGGATGGAAAAATGTGATAGTATAAAACAAAAATTTTAAGTGAATACATAGTTTATTTATAATTATTTTCAACTACAAACATATTGTTAAAATTTTATGAGTGAGAGTGGCAAAGAATACCCTCTAGCTTTATTTCAGATCCGCCTTAATTTACAAACTTATCAAATTATTTACAAATTATGAAATACTTAGTATTTATTTAATAAAAATAATTCGATCGAAAACAAACTAAGAACTATATAAATGAAGAGTGAAAAATCCATTCTTCCAAAAAAAAAAAACCAATAAATTTTTTGTTTTTATTCTTTTAAGGTATCTTTGGATGCAATTTAGAATAGCTACTATTGAGAATAGCTAAAATAACTACTATTTGAGAATAGTGTTAACTCAAAGTTATTCGGAATAGCTAAAAAGTTGTTTAGATGCATTCTTTGGAATAGCTACTATTGAATAGCTCATTCACACTATTCCAAGTATTTGCTGAGTTAGCGAAACAAAGCTATTATAGCTGTTCGAAATAGCGTTTAATATTGTTTAGATGACTCTAGAATAAAATAGCATTGCTATTCTAAGAATAACGCTGTTCTTAGTACATCTAACATATCTTAAAGCACTGCAAGTCTATAACCACAGGATGCCTCCGGTAGCCCAAGAGAAAAGAGGCTCCAAGGTGGCGTGACGATCTGTGCTGTGGCTTCTCTATTTAAATTAGCAAGGAAACAAATACCAACTCTTGCCTCACATGTACCTGCTCCATCCAATGCTCCTTTAATTGATCGTTAAACACTTCTGGCTTTCTGCATTTCTCATTACCCATATCTACTGCTATAATCGTAGATATATTCTTGTGAAATCCATGCTTAACATCTTTTTAACTATCTTTTAAATGGACACAAGATCACTTTGATCTAAAATTGTTGGACCATCTAGAAGCTGTGATTTTCTACGTATTTAAAAAATAATAAACAAAATTTACAAAATATAAAAGAGGAGAGTTCAAATGCCTCTATTTTTTTTTTACTCCATCATGTTTCTATTTTTTAAAATTTTAATAACTAAAATGTAAAACTTAAAAATCAAAATAAAACTATTAGATGTGATCTATGTTATTTTCTCTCTGTGCTTATAAAAAATTATCACATTTCAATTTTGTTTTTATGTGAATCAATAAATTAAAAAATCAACATTTAGAAATCATCCACATTTGTAAGTTTTTTACAAGTTCTTGATGATAGCCAAAGTAAAATTGAAATGTCATAATTTTTTACACATGCATAGATAAAATGATGTAAATCATATCTAACGATTCTATTTTGACTTTTAAGTTTTAAAAATGAAGGCATGATGAAGGCACAAAAAAATAAAGGCATTTGAACCCTCCGCAATATAAAATTTGATCTTCAAATATATTTTCATATAAAATCATTTTGAATCATTCAAATCCACTATTTAAATTTTGAAATAAGAGATATGAATTCTTAGCCCAGATCATCCATAATATGCATATTACCATAGCCTCACTCCATATATCCTTGTGAATTGTGATATGAACCTTCAAAAAATAAAAAGATTATGTGTGATATCTGATATGTATGAAAGTATGAAATAGACTACAAGCTTTGCATTGGGTAGACCGAGATTGTCAGATGTGCCATGCGGCCACTTACAAAGGGGCAGCTAACACATCTGAAAAATATTGAATTAGTTTTGATGGGCACATAAGCGATAAACTCTATATTTTATTGCTAACAGGTAACAGCAGGCAGTAAAAGTGTAAATAAGTATTTTAGACCAAGTCCTCAGAACAGTTTTGTATCTTCCATAAACAAAGCTTTTGTTTTTTTTCCCTCCCCTTTCCCTTTCACCAATCACCACTCGTTGATTTGGTGAGCAACTCTTAATCCTTGTACCTTTATCATATCCCCACTGTCTTCCCTCCTCTTTCTGTCCCTCTCTGAGATCATGCATTGCTCCTTTTCATACCACAAACATGAACCCCTCAAGAGAAGCCTCCATTAATTCTCCATCTTACATCTCTCTTACCATTCTCCTATTTCTCCTTCCTTCTCCTCTATTTGCTATCAACCCAGATATACCATTGCTTCTCTCTTTCAAGTACTCCATTCTCTCTGATCCATCATCGGTTCTCTCCAGTTGGGGTTATTTTGACACATCACCGTGCTCATGGAATGGTGTAGTTTGCATGGGGTTCCCTCTTACCAGCGCTGTCAGCACAAATATCACCACTAATACAAGCAGTAGTATCAGTAACACTACTGACAGTTCGAGTTCTTCTAACAGTTGGGCCCCGACATTTTCGCGAGTCATTGGTTTGGTATTGCCCAACTCTCAGCTTCTCGGTTCCATTGCGCCAGAATTAGGGATGATAAAGCATCTCCGCCACCTCGATCTATCGGGAAATTTGTTCAATGGAACCCTTCCCGGTACACTTTTCAGTGCCACCGAGTTGCGCGTGCTTTCTCTTTCCAACAATGAGATATCTGGCGAGATACCCCAGTCGGTTGGAGAATTGACGAACTTGCAGATGCTCAACCTTGCTGGAAATGCATTTACCGGGGTTGTGCCAACCAATATCACACTCTTACCAAATCTTACCACTCTCTCTCTATCAAATAACTACCTCCATGGGGATATACCGACCGTCGGATTCAGCAGCCTTGAAACACTTGATCTTAGTTCAAATCTTTTAAACGGTACTCTACTGGCCGAGTTTGGTGGTGAGAATCTCAAGTACTTGAATCTGTCGGATAACCACCTTACTGGTACAATACCACCAGAACTCGGGATAACAATTTCACCAAATGCCACAGTTGATTTTTCATTCAACAACTTCACCGGGCCTATCCCACAAACCGGTGCATTTCTCACACAAAAGCCTACAGCATTTTTGGGCAATCCCGATTTATGTGGTGCGCCGCTTAAGAACCTTTGCACAATCCCTTCAACACTTTCAAACCCACCAAATTCCACTGAACCAGTGGAGTCTGAATCTCCTCCTGCTATTGCGGCTATACCAAATAATACAAGTGGAAGTTCCACAATTAACCGTGGTCGGGCAGGCAAACAAGGTAGCAATAGAATGGTCACAATATTAGCAATAGTCGCAGGAGATTTAGCTGGCATTGCTGTGTTATCCATAGTGCTCATGTATATTTACTATGTTAAAAAGAAAAGGCGACAAGAAGGTGAACAAAGAGAGTCAAGTGCTGTAAAAAAGATGGATGCAAATGGAAATGGAGCGGTATCAGATAAGGCAGGAGCAAGTGGAAGTGGTCTTGTTTGTTGTTTGAGAAAGAAAAATAGAGATGGAGATGAAACCGAAGAAACTTCTGAGAGTTCTGAGACAGAAGCAGAGACACCGAAAGATAGCAGTGCTCAGCAACAGATAAAAAAATTTAAGTCCAAAGAGAAAAATAATCTACACCCGGTACTGGTAACCATAGATGGCACACCTGAGCTAGAATTGGAAACTTTATTGAAGGCTTCAGCATATATTTTAGGGGCAGCTGGACCTAACATTGTGTACAGAGCTGTATTGGCAGATGGTACAGTATTGGCAGTGAGAAGAATAGGGGAAAATGGAAAGGGCAATGGGGGTGACAAGTTGAAGGAATTTGAGATGCACGTACGAGCAATTGCAAGAATTCGACATCCAAATGTGCTACGAATCAGGGGGTTTTATTGGGGTCCTGAAGAGAAGCTCCTGATACATGATTATGCGACGAATGGAAGTCTTGCAAATATCTCCTTGCGTAGTAAGAATTTATCCTTCTATCACTTATATATGATTTGGGGCTAATTAGATTTTTACAAATGATACACAAAGAAATTTATTCCTGGTATTAAAGCCTCAAAAGTCATGAAGAAAAGGCGAGTAATAAATGTTTCAGATAGGCTACTTTGTGCTAGTATCTAACCAATACAAGTTAATGACTGTGCATGCATATTTTACATTCAAGTGTTATATGTGATACTTCTGTTAAAAAGAATCATACAGGTAGAACATAACTTCAAAGAATATATAGAAGAACTTCATTAAAAATCAAAATCAAATTTACAAGGCGTTCCAACGTTATATCAAATGTAATCAAACTTCCAGTTTATAAAACATAAGCTTTAATTTGAATTTTTTTTAATTATTTTGTAACAGATAAACAAGGGTCCTCACCATTACATTTGAATTGGAACACAAGGGTGCGAATTGCAAAAGGAATAGCAAGAGGCCTCTCATATATCCATGAAAAGAAACAAGTGCATGGAAACATAAAACCAAGCAACATACTACTAGGCTTTGAATTTGAGCCTCTAATTGGAGATTTCGGGCTTGATCGATTGATCAGACCCGACCCGGCAAACCGGCAATTTGGGAGCAAACGATCGGCTTTAAGCCTCCCAGATCTGTCCCCTTCACTACCCATGAGTCCATTTGTGGGGCCTTTGTCTTCATTGGGGACCAGTGCTCCTTATCAGGCACCTGAAATGTTAAAGAACCTCAAATCCAGCTCAAAATCTGATGTGTACTCCTTTGGGGTTGTTCTACTTGAGTTGATATCGGGTCGGGTATTTTCAGATGTTGAGCTGTGCCAGTTGAACTCTGTCGTAGAAGAAGTGGAGCGGGTTTTAAGGATGGTTGATGCCGGGTTAAGAGGTGAAGTTAGAGGCAAAGAGGAGGCTATCTTGAGCTTCTTCAAGTTAGGCTTTTCTTGCTGTGCCATGCTACCTCAAAAGAGGCCATCAATGAAAGATGCCATGCAGGTGCTTGACAGAATACCATATGATTCTTAATCAAGGTTCTATTTTTCTTTCTATAAAAAGGGTGTGTTTTTCTTTTTGATTAGTCACTAAATGTAAAAGATGTTTTATCTTGTTCACAAAAATTTAGGCTTTGCAAGGGAGATGGGTAGATTGATTTGTGTGAATTAAAGCAAGTGTTATAATCTCAGCGGTTTTATTTAAAAACAGAAATAAAATGTCTGAGTGCCCAGCCCAACAGCTTAGTGCCTCATGCTTCTCAATTATATGCGAAAAATATCTCATACCATCAGTACCTAGTACTTGAACCTCGAACCTGAAATCGATTACAAATTAATGATTAATAACTACATGTTAACGGTCTCTCACCCGTCCAGGATCGTCCATGTTATTATGAAACTTGTATTGCAACCACATTTCAATTCTGTAGATACCAGCAAACCTCTGGAAATTATCTGTACGCATGTAAGAAATCTACTAATAAAAATTGTTAAATATTATATCTGACTTACTAATACAAGGGACTGAGTTTGGTACGGTGCACATCTCTGTTTTTTTTTTTTTGAAAAGTAGTGGATATTATCCACCGATCTCTATTGAAATCAGTACTGATCCCGACTTAGTACATAAAACACGTACACGAACAAGACCAGCCTTACATCTCTTCAGTTACAAAATATTGTTCAATAAAAGCAGGTAAACATCACCCTACATAATAGTTAATAAAATACAAACATAACAACAAAGAAAGCCTAATCATCTAGTAAATCCCAATCCACTGAGTCCGCATCAGCCCGAGCGTCTCTAGATATTTGATTTTGGGGTTGCTATGCCCAAAAAGCTCCTGAGAAGTCTCCAAAAAATCCACCTCGGCCATGTTCACCAGAACCACCACCGTTTTGATAGGTCCTTAATGTCAGAAGGTGGTATGAGGCTCAAATTTAAATGAAAATCATTACTTTAGACACACCAAAAATTTGCCAAGGCAATTATACGAGAGTTTAATGTTTTTGCAGTAGAAGGGTAGTCTCTTTAACGTATACTTGATTCATTTCTCTTAACCAAACTGTCCAAAGGACAGCTCCTCTAAGTAGTTCAACTACAAGTCTATCTTTAAAGGGTATAAGAGTATCAATAATCCACAAATCCTTAATGGATGCACAATTAAAAGAAAAACTAATTCGTTCGGCAACAAAGAATTAAGAGTGAATGATTAAGAACTTAAGGAGCACTAAGGAACTGATGTTCAGTTGTCTTAATCAATGGGCAAAAGCTAAGGAAACTAAAGAAAAAGATATAGGTGTCTTAAAGTCCGAACAGAGAATTAAGATCCAAATAAAAGAAAGTTAAAATAGATATTCTTAATCTGCATTAAAAAACCGATGTTCAATAAAGTTAAATTTTAAGGAGGCTTAATTCTTTGTTACCGTAGGACCCCAATATATTAATGTGATTGGAAATCCAATCCCAAAAATTTGTGTTAACATAACTACATTGTTGGTACGTTGGACGTCCAGACAAGAGAGTATAGATCTAGTTAATTAAATGTTTTATTCGAGGTAAACAGCTTTATTGCTGGACTGCATGCTCCTTTTGCTGGTCTGTCTCTTTTCTTGTCTTATTCACTTAAATAAGTTACAACTCCCAATATGATGATCATATGTATTTGTCCTTGGTACTTTAAAAATACTTTGGCTCTGTACTACTAGTGAACGAATAATATACCATCTTCTCAAAGTAGGAAATATTTTATTTTAATAACTTGATTAATCATCAAGATGAAAATTCGGCCACTAATCTTAATTAGGAAAACATCACGAGAAAAGTTCATTTAACTTGTCATTCTTTTTTTCTATCTTAAGATTACCTCGACTGACTTGTTGGGTTACAACTCCAACCAAATAGTATTATCATTCTCCTACAACCAGATATTAGGTTAATAGGCTAAATCATTACTAACAGAATCTTGCTAGAAATAAATGCTAAATAATATAGACAATTGCTAGATCCAGATCTATAGGTGTCACGTGTGATTAGATAAAACAACTAAATAGATTAGTACAATAATGCATAACTCGACTAAAGACAAGAAAGACTCAATTGGTTAACAATCCAATCAGTACGGCCCATGGGCCATTCTGTAGAAAAAGATGAGAAGAAACCAAAATCTAAAAATAAAATATCATTACCTCTTCTGCGCATTTTATAGTGCGGGCGCAACAAAGTAGATATATATGATATGCAAGTTAATTTATGATATAGCTGAGTTGACACCATCCATATATTTATAGACGACAATATTGGTTAACTATTCATTTTTCAGTTGAAGTTAGGATAATTTGCAAATTATATGTGTAGTCAATTTCTTTAATCCCAATAAAAAAGAGAGGAAATAAGAGTCCATGACCAAAGAGGCAAAGACCAAAAGATAGGTTGGCTGAGCCAAGCACAATTCACCAACCAAACTATCAACCATGTTGGCTAACCGCATTAGACCCTGTCCAATCATGGGTTATTACATGGTAACAAAACCACTTTCATGACCTAGGGTGGCGGTTTGATTAAAAAATCTAGACCGCCAAAAAAGGAAAAGAAAAATGAAACACTAATTGAGATGAAATTTCCCACCATGAATTGCAATCTTCAATAGATTAAAAATGTAAAAAAATCGAAAAATCTACCAGAATAATACAAGTACCATGTATAGATAGCATGCTAAAATCATAACAAATCTCTCTCACCTCAACCTCAGCTGAAGTGCAACCACATACCCACATGTGCATTATGATGTACTTTCAAAACCAAATATACGAAATACACCTGCAAATTATTATCACTCCAAAAATCAGAATCATATTTCTTAAGAAAAATTAAAGAGAGCACTTAGAGTGAGCACAATAGAGATCAAACTATTAGCTTTGTAGATGTTTAAGACCTTCAATGGATATAATAATTCAACTACCCAATGAGAATCTAAATGAATGGATCAGCGTGTGGATCTTGAAAACTAACTTGACAACTTATTAGATTTCACATGTGGATCTTGTAGATGGATCCTGTAGCTTATTGGGCCAGTTTGATTAAAATTTGATGGAAAGTCAAATCCAGTAGTAGTCTTCAAGTAGGTTCAATATAATGTAAATGGTCTCAACTGGATCCTAATATTTGGAATTCTTTTATAGTTCTAAGTAATGAAATTGCAAGATAAAAATGGGTTGTCCATTGATTCTCTTTTTGTTATTTATGACATAAAATATGTGGTGTTTTTTTAGGAGGTATGCATTTTGCTATTAATTGAAACAAGATCCCACATAGGATTCAGATCCGATATCCATCTAGTAATGGATATCGACTTGCACTGGATACAGGTACTCTTATGGGGTTTGGACCAGCTGTTAGATCCTCTGAATCTTCCATCCATTTGAATTTGATATTTTGACAGCTCAATGTATGTTACAAAATTATAATCTAAGACGTACCCTCGTCAGTTTGATACTTGTTCTTGTCATCTCCAGCATAAGCCAGAAGGTTATATTTAGGGTTCCACTCCACACTATTCATGGGAGCTTTAGTTGGTATTTGATAGACCGACCTCCCTGTTTCCACATTTGCCTGAAAAAATATTTATAAATGTTAATATATCAATTTCCCATCTAAAAAGAAACATCTTACACTCTGATATGTGCTCTACAGTAACCTGCAACAGGACATATTAGCAGTTCAAAGTAGTAGCTTCATAAGATATTAACATACAATATCCACAAAAGGATCTTCACTGGCTGAAGCAATGAATTCTCCTGTGTGGTTGAAACCGACGGTCCTTACTGGCCACCTGAAATAAAGCAATTGCAAGTAAATGACGCACGTCCATGAAACTCCAACTGCAGTCTACATGTCTTTTACAGATCACCCCAATACCATATTTGCAAACAGCACCCAGAATATGATATATTTGTCATTAACACCCACAATTTGTTGTCATTTCCAAATATTAAAAAAATAGTATTACATTTAAGTGAGTGGACCATGATTTATTGCCCTTTATTATTTTTTATTATAACTGAATCAATTATTTTCAATAACATGTCTAACACCAACAATCAAGTCTCTTGGCTTATAATTTGGACTTGGGCAAAAAATAAAAAAAGTCAAGTCAGGTTAGGCAAAAAATTGACTATACTTCAAAAGAAATGCATTGTATCTTTGATACCACTCTCATCTATGGTCAGGTAATATTTGCAAATGTCTCAATAAATATGTGATGGTGTGTTGGGATGTTTGTTGCAAATAAAAAACTATGGAGGGTGCTATTTGCAAAAAGACCTTTTCTAATGAACTTTAAAGACAGACATACTCCATTTTTGTTAATGTTCTGATGCACAGCATCTCCTTCACATCCCAGAGGCTGACAAGCGAATCAGCACTTCCCACTGCAAAATACCTAAATGGCAAGGACCACAGTTGAAATAAGCTTTTCAAAGAATGAAGAAGAAATTACTGATCTATCAGAGAGATGATTTTGAAAAAGGAAATATGAAAACTAACCTTCCTGAAGGATCAACCGAAATACAATAGCAACCCGCTGTGTGAGCAATCAAATTGTGACGTAGCTTTAAGGATGGGTAATCAAAAACCTCAATTGTACCTATAAGAAACCAGAGAGAGAGAGAGAGAGCTTAAGTTTTTTATAATAGTTTGTTATCACATGTGAAGGTAGTAGATTTTCCAAAGAGGTAATTCTCTACTGTTGTTTTCAAATATTGATCGCAACCTGCATAATTCTATTTCTAGATTTCTAATTCGATATTTACCTTTAATGATTGTATTATTCCTGTCACTTTAGTGAACAAGTCTTAACGCTTTCCAGTTGTGCTAAATATATATTAATTGGTCAAGAAAAAGAGCCCATTGAAAGATGCAAAAATTTAAGAATTAAATATAAGGCAGAATTTCACACATACCATTCAAATATTTCAAAATTATGTTCTCCTCCAAAATCCATATTATTATATTTATCCTTCTATATTAGAAAAACTCTTTTATTTGCCGAATTCATTATCATTACCATTACAGCTAACTCCATACTCATAAACTCACATTTTTCCCTCACAGAAATGAAAGAAACCGCTTCATATTTATCCTTCTAGATTAGACAAAACTCTCATATTTGCCTAATGTGTTATGTTCTTGTTGAAATGAAAGAAACCGCTTCATATTTATCCTTCTAGATTAGACAAAACTCTAAACTCATAAATTCCCATTTTGCTCTTGTTGAAATGAAAGAAGCCAATATTTAAAACAAGACTGCTTGTGTGTCAATAACAGCAGTGACTTACTGGAAGAATTCAGAACCCATTTAAGTGTTGTCTCTTCTTCCTATGAATGTTCTAACACATTACAAGAACTCGAGCAGCTTTGTGTGCCTCTAATTTATGTTCAACGAAAGGAGAAGTGCTAAGTTTTCATTTAAAATAGCCCTTTTCACCTGGCATATTGCTTGGCAACAGAATGGAGAGGAGCGGTAAATTAATCCATAATTTATTAATAACAGTTTTTCATTTTAGTTTAAACATGATCAATTTCATATTTGGGTATATTTGATACATTTACAAGGATAAATATGATGTTATGAATTTTGGGCTCTTTAAATGGTATACGTGAAATTCTGCCAATATTACCATTGCCAGTAGTGATAAAAAACCGATCTCCAGCTTTGTTCCATGCAATCTCATTAATCTGAAAAGCAATAACAATCAAGAATTTAGCAACTTAAAAAATATATAAATTATGTTCAACTGTTCAAGATAGAAATGGTATATGAAATGTATAATTATTAGGAGTAAAGATAAGATCAACCTCATAAGAGAACTTGTGTTTGTGAACTGTCTTTAACTTTCTAACGTCTAATATAGTTAACTCATCATCCTACAACAATACAAAAGAGAAAAGGCATGAATACAGATCAAGTATTTACACACAAAGCTTAACGGACAAAAGTCTATGTCATTGTTAGTGCTAATTTGTCACATCTCTATTAAATCAAAATTTGATCTTCTTAACAAGAAAAAAAAGGCTAACTAGATAGATACCCTGTTGCCAACAGCCATGTTAGTGCCATCATGCTTGTATGCAATATTGATGTTTTCTCCACTGAGTTCAACACTTTGTGCACATTTACCACCTGATAAAATGAAATGAAAATAAAAAACAATTAGAAGGACAACTATGAGCATGCCAAAAGCAATCCAGTTTGCAAGGAAAAAAAAAATTGAAAACCTGACTGTGGTTTAAACTAGCCAAGTGACTGGTAAAAGGACAGAAATTCATGCATCATTTATTACAACTTGGTTATCTCCTTGGCAGTTCAAAACCAAGAAACCAACTTAGCAGGGACTAACCCCCATACCTGAGCTACCAATTATTGTTTAATTAGGTCAAATTATATGTTGGAAACACCAGAAAATAAGTAGGTGTAATTACTGCGAGTGTCCCAAAGACGAACAGTCTTATCTCCAGAACAAGTGGCAACAACATCGGGCTGCTTTGGGTCCCAGCATAGCTGATCCACGCAATCTGTATGCCCTTTTAATTCTATATCCTTCACTTTTCCCTGACAATGACATTTTCTCTTTTTAGCACTCACTGCACAGGATTTCTAGTTATCAAATCAAACTCAATTGTCAAAACTTGCCTCAACAAAGCAATCAAACAATATGCAACCAAAAGTAACATCAATATCAATGAATCATATTCGATGAAAGTAAGAATGATTGGAAAAACTGATAATGTAAACAGGAAATACATGGCTGTGCGGTTCAATATTCCAAACCCTTGCGGTGTGATCAATAGAACCTGAAGCCAGCTTGGTGCCTGTGCAATTCCAGGCAACTGAATGCACCTAAGACAAAAATATACCCATTAAATGGGGGAAGTAGGATCAGTGATTCATTTTACAAGAAAAAAATGCTTGATTTTATGGGAGTATTATTCAAAGATGGTAAATTTAAGCTTGCTTTGACATAAAGTGATGAAAAAGATAAAGAGTTTGCGTGTCCCGGATAGAAATGGCTCAAAAAAGCTCTTGTTTGTAACAATTGAGCAACTTTTAGACAATTTATGTCGGTGTCTAGAAATTTCAGTAAATGTAACGATACACAGTCATATAGACTATTTCTCATGCTTCAGGGATTAAATCTAATGTTTGCCTCATTACAGATAAAGCCCATATAAGCTCAAACAAAAGTGATTAACATTTCCAAAATCAGCAACAGCTAAGAGCTCATAGAGATCCTCTGAATTATTACTGCCCCGGCATAGATTACGGCACTGTAACCGTGAGACAAAACAAGAGACGGAGTTGATCTGAGAAAGGAAAATATCAGGTTACCTTTCTCTTGTGACCAAAGTACTCTCTAGAACACAAATTTTTGAATTCCACGGACTTGTCTTCCATGAGAGCGCTTCCACCGAGTCAGTGTAAAACCAAGTAGAAAAATGACGTGCTGTGAGATGATAGAGGGAAGAGAACGAAAGACGAGGTCAGAAAGCGGTACGCTGTCCTCCTCCCAGCTCTCGTTCGCTCTTTCTCAAAATAAGGCAGGGGCTGCCTCTCTCTCTCAAAGTCGCTCTTTAAAACCCTCTCTAATTTTCGCCGCTTCTCCGATAGTGCCGGTACGGAATCGATCCGAAAACGAGCTGGGGGTTTAGATAACCTGTTCAGTTCATTCGAGGGAATACTAAAATAGTATGGAATGGAGTTGGATAGAAATGAACATTAATATATATATTTTTTTAAATGTTTAAATGATTAACAAGAGAGAATAAATTTAACTGTCTTTTTATTTTTTAAATAAGAAGTATTAACTTTGACATCAATTTTTTTAGATATATCTTACGGAAATCTTAAATGAGAGAAGTTATTAGAGTGGGAAAACAATCGTCATTTTGGTCGTTGTTATGATTAAGTTAATATTTTGTGTTATGATTAAAATGTTAAGGGTAGCAAATCTGGTCTTAGATAGCTCACCATAATGGATTTTATTTTAATTGTGCAACAGTGGAGGATTTATGGTTAATAGATTGTTGTATATCCTTGAAAGAAATTATTAGTGGAATTAGTTAGAGCGGCTACATTATGATCAGGTTAGTTAGGAATAAAATTTGCTTTGAAAATTCAGTTATTCCACCTCTTACCAGTATAGGTACAAATATAATTTCCTTAGCTTCATACTGGTGCAAAGTAAGAAATGATGAGGCATATTTTAAATTAACCTTAATTTTATCAATGGATGTTTATGATTTGCATCAGGGGGCAGCCTGACTCTTTTGCCAGTTCCAGTTCCAATTTCATATACCCAAGAAGGGAACAGTTCACACAGTTCAGGGGATGCAGGACTTGGGTCAGGAGGGGTGGACCTAACAGACTACCTCCTAGCCAGAATGGACTCTGATTCAGCTACCCAACACAATCTGGAAAATACTTCTCCACCTTCGGTTCAATCTTACATGGATTCTACTTCGGCATCCTCTGAATTTTCTGATTCCATGTTCTTTAGTTTTTGCATTGAACTGTTAAGTGTTGGCTCTCCTTTTGGTATTCTGTAATATGTTTCCTGATACTGTTTAAACAGGTCCAGCTACTCCTTATGTGAGTTAGTATCTAGGGTTTACTTTTTGCATAATGAGTTTATTACTCATTGTATTTTGTATGAACTTTGGTTTCTATAAGAAACAAGTGGGGGGTACCCACTTTTATCAAAAAAAAAAAAATGTCAAGGGTAGTCACGGTGCGCTAAATGATCACGCCATAACGTGATCAAACATGACTCGTATGACCATTTGATTATATTTTTAGGTTAGTTTATTCAAGATTTACTATTTGATCAAGATCTAACGGTCTAATTACACGTAACTCGTGTGACTATGTGTCGTGCTATGATTAGATCTTTCACGTGACATGATGTGCCGTGCCCAATTTTTTAAAGATGATCATGGCATGGGACATGCAAGTCACGGTACGTAACCAACATGTATGTCGTAAGTACCATAACCATGTCATTCTATAATGGAGCCAGCTCTGTTGTGCTATTTTTCTCTCATCATCTGTATTAGATTTGTGATTCACTCAAAAGCTCAATCATAATAAAATATTTCTCTTATATTAAACATGTAGATGTCATAATCTGTCAACGGCTGTGATTTAGTTTGCTCGATTTAAACATTTAATATCAAATATATTTGCAATTGTGATTTTATGTGGAATGTATTGGCATTTATTATGTGGAAGTTTGTATTTAGTTCTGTGAATGTTGTTATAAAAAAACATTAATTGGTAACATTTCTTTCTTTTTATGTTATTGATTATAACAAAATAATTAAGTAATTAACATGTTTGCTAACTAAATATTGATTATCTTTCTATTTAACGGAGAGGTAAAGACAAAATAGTTCATTTCATTATTAAATAAAGAAAAATTGTAAAAGACAAATATTATTAAAGATGAAAATATTTGATCGGATTTGCTTTTTTTTGGATTTTTTTTCTTTAAATTTTCAACATGTAACAAATATGACCAAAATACTATTTTATTGTTTAAAAACTCAAGTTTTACTTTATTTAACAATTTATGGGCTAATGTATCCTTTTCCTTCTTCTTTCACAGCTGAACAATTCCAAAAAAAATTCCTATCCACTCGAGAAGAGACAATTTCAGTCTGGTTTAAAAACAGAAAAGTGTGTGATTAGTTTTAATGAAAAAAGAATAAATTATGCAAATGTGAGATTTATTAAATTTAGCATAATAAATATGATGAGAAATTTGGATATATACCTATCATAACTTCATTAATTAAATATTTACACATCAAAACTTTAAAATTAGTTATTTCCTCATTCAAACTCATTGATTTTATTAATATACTCCTTTCATAATTTAACCTATTTAAAATACTAATTAATATTAATAAAAAGATAAAATGACAATACTACTCTTCCTTTCAAGCTACATGTGTGGTGATTAGAGGTAAGTAAATTGCTCATAACTCATGAGCCGCTCATAACTCGCTCATTAAAAGTTCGCTCATTTATCCGCTCATTTATACTCGCTCATTTACTTAATGAGCGAGCATGAGCATGACCCAACTTGCTCACAGGGGCGGATCCATAATTTCTGTCAGAGGGGGGCAGAAATCGGATTCAAATAGCTTATCGGGTTCAAACCGTATACCGTATACCGTAAACCGTAAACCTTAAATCCGAATTTTTTTGTTTGAAGCTTATTTTGTTATAAAAAAATGAAAAAATAATAAAAATTAATTAAAAAAATTAAATTAAGACAATGTTACACTCAAATAATATAGTAATATAATACACATTTTTAATGCTAGATATTATGTTGAAATTATTGGATTATCTCGTTCTTGTCCCAAAAAAAAAAAGATTGTAGAGACAAACCAAAATATTATTAACATTTTTAAATAATATACTTCTTTTGCTAGCAAAATTAGTTATTAATTTTAAATTTCAAAATATCTTTCTGAAAAATAATTAAATATAAATATATATGTCCTAAGAGAAATAAAAAAATTACTTCACACGAATAGGTAAAAATTGAAGACATCCATTTTATTAATAACAATATCTTAACATAAACAGAGCCACAGAGGACTATAATGTTGATCTCTAAAAATATATTATATATAGAAGAAATATAAAGAATCAAAAAAGAAACAAAAAAGAAGTAGAAAATATGGAAAAACAATTCAAAAGCAAATACAAAAATGCAAAAAAATGTGAAAATGGATAGTTCCATTAGCACTAAAATTGAGAGAGAAGAAACAATTAGAGCCGCTGCTCTTATTAAATTTGAGTAGCTCATATCTTCAATATAATTTTAATTGAAGCTGGCCCACAAAAGCCTATTTATATCTTTCTTTAATAATATGTACACCAAGTCTATCTAGGCAAAGGAAACTTTCTTCTCCAACACAACTCAACCAAAAAACTAAAACAAAAACAGAAATGGCAGAACTCCCAAACACAACTCAACAAAAAAAATCAAATATAAATGGCTGAGACAGAAGAGAGTCACAAAATTGGTTTATTAGTTCCAAGGAGGGGCAATTTAATTTCCAGGGGGGGGCAGCTGCCCCCCCTGGACTACACTGGGTCCGCTCCTGCTTGCTCATAACTCGCTCATTAAGAATTTGCCACATCTAATCCGTGCCACATTTAATCCTATATAATTTTGTGTAACATCAACCTTGCTTCATTAAGATTGATAGATAGTGAGCATAGTTTCATATTTGATCCTATGTAATATAGTGAGCACAATGTAACATTTAATCCTGTGTTATATACTAATATTCATAGTTTTATATTCTTTTTTTTTTTGTAAACCGGCAGAACCAAAACCTCTGCCTAAAACCCAAAACAAGTAACTATCATAACTCGCTCATTTAAATGAATTATGACAATTTATTGAATTTCGTTATGATAACTTTTAACAAATTTTGTTATGCGTGGATACACTATATAATTTTGTTATGAGTCATAAGTCATAACTCGTGAGCCGCTCATAACTTACTCATTTATCCACTCATTTAAACTCGCTCATTTACTTAATGAGTGAGCATGAGCATACCCTAACTTGCTCATGCTCGCTCATTAATCACCACTGGTGATCCCCTCATTCGAAGAGGAATTCGTATCTTCTGCATTAATAGATTTAGACCGTGGATTGAGATCCGCACTATAATTAAAGAGCCCCGTACGTCATAGGCAAGGCCGAATTGACTCTGTTCTGAGTTAATGCGAAGGATACGCGTTCCCTCATCAGGACCCTTCCGCACTGTTTTTCCACATTATAATTACAATTCAGATTATTTTGATTTCTTCGGGAAACTACGTTTTGATGGGAAATTTCTTTCCCTCTCTTTCGCTGCATGAGGTAGACCCTGCTCCATCAATATCTTTACCCACCTTGCGGCTCGTTTCAGCTTTGTTCTCCTCTCTCTATAAATATTGATTTGAGTGAAAACATTGCTATTCGTTTAATCTTGAAATGCATGCTATATTTTTCTCTTTATTTATATATTGTAAAAATACGGCTAATTTCTAAAGAAGCAATGGAGTTGGAAAGCTTCATACACGAAGCGATTGAAATAAATATTTTATTAAAAAAATTTAGTACCACATGTACAATCATAAGGTATTATGTTCCGTGTGGGAGATTTAAGAAAAGTATACACAAATTAGCTGGGTGTCAAAAGAAAATCTTTCAATATCGATGAAACATGCTTCCTGAGACTAACAATTAACCACAGAGTAATCCGCATCACAATGTGAAATACAAAAAAAAATTGAGCGAACCTCCAGTATTTGACTATATGTCTATCCCTATCCAAGTGCACCGACCTCTTATTGCTAGTTTCTAACATGGAGGCTACTACTACGAACTACTAGAATGTTACTCATACAGATCCTCTAGCTTCGGGAAAAAAGAAAAACTTCAACCAGACATTATTATCACTGAGCATGTAAAATCCACTCCAGTGGTGATAAATGTTGGAGCCTAGGAGCCAGAAACAAACGGAATATGAGCCACCAC
This sequence comes from Carex pumila, assembly GCA_033356055.1. NCBI lineage: Eukaryota > Viridiplantae > Streptophyta > Magnoliopsida > Poales > Cyperaceae > Carex > Carex pumila. The sequence goes on along the minus strand of JARJHM010000795.1, from coordinate 57,055 downwards.
CGAATCAGGCAATACAGGTAGGTGGAGATTTCGAGCCGCCAAATAGGTGATAATGCCAGCGGCATAACCAGCAAAGGCAAATCCACTCACCTGTTTTGAAAAGATCATACAAACAATTGTTAAGACTTAGAGCTCAGTACCAAGGGTTACAGTACCAGGCTAGCCACATTTTCCGAAGTTTACCTTGCGAAGATACCAGAAGAAATCAATCTTTTCCATCCCCATGAAAGCAACACCAGCTGCTGATCCAATGATGAGCATGGATCCCCCCGTGCCTGCACAAAATGCAATCAACTGCCAGAATTCCGAGTCTTGCGGGAAGGAGGTGAGGTCGTACATGCCCATAGTTGCAGCGACTAATGGGACATTGTCTATAATTGCAGAGGCCACCCCAATTGCAGTTGCAATCAACTCAACGCTCGGGATATGTTGGTCCAAATAGTTTGCGAGTTCTCTTAACACACCAGCTGCCTCCAAACTACACGAAAGTGAAAAAAGATAGCAACATCAACAAATTGGAAGAAAACCAAAATGCAAACCAGGCAAATTTGCAGGAGTCCTTGGGTAACTAAGAAATACAAGAAAAGCATGTCCTTTGTAATTCTCTTACAAGAAAACCCAACTTTATTGAGATATTTCAGCTTATATTTTAACACTTCTACTTTAAAACTTTGCCAAGGTGACTGACTAATGAAAACACAACAAACCATCCATTACATGGTTTACACCCTAAATTATCTTTAAAGGTAACCAAACCTTTGTTATCAAGGTTATTTTTCATTGATAAAGGCCATTGTCATTACTTATGAACTAAATCCTTTAATAACATGAAGTGTGAAGCATGTTACTGAAGGCCAGCTAACATAAAAAGGAAACTGTTTAAGCTTGCCAATATATTAAGGGTTCTCTTGCATATAGTGAAAATGGAGGGGGCTCTATTGCTACTCCCTGAAATCTACTTTATGCACAAATGAACAAAAAGAACAAATTAAACAGAAATATAATTGTACAGATAATTAATAAAAAAAATGGAATTAAAAAGAAAAGCATACCTGCTGACAGAGAGTAGTATTCCTAAGAAGAAAAGCACCCCTTGCGTATCGATGCGTGATAGTGCTTGCGGGACCTTTAGTTTCTGTCTCTCAGATTCCCCGTAGTGGATTGCATCAGTCAGAATCCAGAGAACGCCGAGCCCCAACAAAATGCCAATGTAAGGAGGCAGCCCAGTCAGTGCTTTGAAAACCGGAACGAAAACCAGGGCACCCAATCCAACCCCAAAGACCAGCTTCCCTCGTGGGGCTATCTGCTCAGATGCAAGCAGCCCTGAACTCTTCTGGGCGGATCCATTCACTTCGCTATGTGGGAAACAGTTAGAGAGGAAGTGTCATATCAAAAAGACTCGATTATTTTATTGTCTTTGCAGCCAGGACCAGCAGAACCATCTATTGTTACAAATTGCACTGGACCATTAGACTGTTACATGTTAAAGGTATAGCCCATCAAAAGTTCGATAAAGAAACCCTCATAACATGCCTTTATGCCTGATGTTATTTTCATGCAGCAAAACGTTGGGTATTGCTCGAGAATGTCATATTGTATTAGGCATAATTTGAAATATTATACATATAAAGTAGTTAAATAAACTCTGCCTGTGTAGTTTCTACAAAACCTGTCCCAAGCCAAGAAAAATGAGGGTTCGTGATAAGCTTGGCGAGCCAGCGGTAAAAAAAAACAGCTTCTTAATGGAAATGAAACCCTCACGAATTGGGCAGGAGTAGTACTAGGATGGGTGACCTCCTGGGAAGTTGTGTTACTGATTATGGTTGGGTTCATTTCTAGCCTATCCCAACTTGTTTGGGAATAAAGGCTTTGAAGAAGAAGATAAAGTAGTTAAATAATTAAACTAAGGACAATGATTTAGGTCTTATAAAGTGACAACCCTATCAGCACAGTGGATTTGAGTGTGTTTCAATGGGAAGCACAAGCATACATGAATACATGATACATATAGAATTATCAGGAGTCATGAACACAGATGCATTGTTAAAGGAGTTCATGTAGTAGACCTGATATAAAATGACATCATCACTAATTAACTTGCAGACAATCTATAATGACTGGTCACAGTTTAGACTTTAGACAGTCAGCAGAAAACAAATAAAATCGATTAAAACTAACACAGAAACAAAACAAAACAAAATTACACAGGACATAGGGGTGCAAACGGATCGGATTCGGATCGGATAGTGGTAAAACCATATCCGTATCCATTTTTATTTTCCGGATATGGATACAGATCAGATATTAGACGGATATGGATATGGATACGGATCAGATATTAACCGGATACGGATACGGATATCCGCTTTTTATAACAGTAAATAACATAATTTTTTTCATAATTCATATAAAATTATATAATATATATCTACTATTCGGATACGGATAATTAAAATTCAAAACCATATCTGTATCCGTATCCGCACGGATATTCGGATATCGGATATCCATATTAAATTTTCGGATAAATACGATCGGATAATATCCAACCCGTTTGCACCCCTAACAGGACAGCAATCCAATAGGTAAAACACTGACCAAAGTCAAACAAAAAAAAGAAAGTGTAAAAGTTAACAATTTAAGAAATTATGGAATCAAATTCTTCTACCCTTGAAATGATGTCATGTAGTAAACAGAATAAATTTGGGAAATGTAATCTAATGCGTATTAATATGCTTTGACATTAAGCATAATTAAAAGAATAGAATAATCACCTTGTAAGTGACATGAGAGATAGTGGCACAGCTAAAGAAATAACTGATGGAACAAAAAGGCCCTGCCACCATATATTGAAAAAGACACGTGTATTTATAATGTTCAAAGTATTCAGTTGAAATTTCTATTTTAGATAATGTAAAAGAAAGGTAAAATCAACCTTCATGATCTCCAAAGTAGAAACCTGACCATGGATCCAAAGCATGGTTGTGGTGACATCTCCAATAGGTGTCCATGCACCACCTGAATTTGCTGCTATTACTACGACAGCTCCTAACAACCTGCAAAAACAACACCCAGTTATTAAAATCTAAAAATGGACAGGTTTCCCAACTGTTACATAAAACAAGCTTCCACTTGCAATTGTACTGGATACTTTCTCGTGTTTGCAAAAGAGAGAAGGAAAAAGTTCCCAACATATCTCATGTTTGCAACAGACACCCAACTGTTAAGCAAAAGCCAAGCAAAAATTAACTAATCTTACTTTGCTAACTCAACTACAGCCTTCCAAACCAATTTACCCATATTGGACCAAACAAGTAAATGTGCTTCACTTGACTCCTAGTCCTTGGACATGGAAAAAGCTCATTTAGCACAAGTTTGACCAAATCATAACAACAAATTTTCTATTGTACAGATCTAAATTGGTAGTTGTTGTTGGGGTTTCTCCTTACCAAACAATGTGTGCGCTCTAAGAATAAATTCAACAAACACCTCATGCGTACCAAAGAAACCCCCCCCCCCCCCCCCCCCCCCCCAGCCCCACCCACTACCACATGATATGACCAAAAGAAAACAAGAAAAATCACCGAATCAAGAACAACCACACAGACAAAACCGACTTCATTCACAACTCCAATCATTCAGGAAACCACAATGCATGAGAAAATGGAAATCAAAAGCAAGAAAATAAGGACAATCAAGAGAAATCACACTAGAGAGCAGCATTACCAAACCAATGATTCTGTCATGCCTACTCCACTGGAAGGGAACAATTGATCGCTAGATAAAAGGAATCACTCAACCTCTCAAGCCCACAAACAAGCTCTCCTCAATAACAAGGTGTCCCTCTCGATTTATCTCCAGCATTAAGCATCCTTGCTAACCCCACAAGGAAATGACTATGCCAAACAACAAAAGATGAAACAAGCTAAAAACCCACCAGCCTCTTGGTTGGTCCCACCAGCATGAAACACAGTCAAGCATGAGAAAACCAACCAGCTATTGACTCTTTAGTTGTTGGCTGATATTCGGCCTTAAATCACAAGAATTATTTGCAGTTGTATAAATCACGTTGGATTAGTTACGAGTTTAGGAAATGCTAATGTAATTTGAAAATTTGGTGTGGAACTTGCAATAAACCCTAACAAAAGGTAAAAAAAAATTGTACAAAATAACATACTTTCTATACTCGGATGGAGGCACCAACTTCCGTAATAAAGAGACCATTACAATAGTTGATGTCAGATTGTCAAGTACTGAGCTCAAGAAGAAAGTCACAAACCCAACCTGAAAAAAGATTCAACAAAGGCAAGTATTACTCCATAGATTTCTAAAATATTATTAAGTATGAAAAAGGAAAGAAATATAACTAATGATGGAACCGTCAGGTCAGCATTGTTTCATTAAAACAAGATAATTTATAAATCAGGATTGGGTGCAGTACAACTACATGCCTGATCCATTGACCCCCCTGGGTGATGCAATGGCCATCACTTACTAAACTGCCGAAACTGCATATATATGCATATATATTCTATTGTTTTCCCCAGTAAACAAAATTTTTGTTACAAACATTGGGGCTAATAGAAAGCATTTTCATATGTCAATTATACTTCAGCAAAAACAAGTAGGTTTTCCAGCCTGACACATTGACCCGATAGATTTCACCTTAAAACTGGTCAGGTGGGGGACACTTGACTAGTTGAGTCGGGAACAGTGATAAAAGGGAAACCTTTTCTGAGAGTTTTTTCAACATAAATTCACCAGATAAAACTTACTTACCACCCAAAGGAGGGTTCTAGGATTTCGAGTGGTTATATTATCAGTGACCAGCTTGAAACCCTGATGCGCATCTACAATTTCCACAATGGTCATGGCACCAAGCAAGAAGTACACAATTTCACTCACTTCTGCATTTGCCCTTGTCAGCTCAGTTACTGCTATCTCTGTTGATGGGGCCTGCACAATACACAATATCACTGATGGGCTATACCAGTCGTTGAGTTTTATTACAAAGCTAATAATATAAAACTAAGAGATTCACCCCGATGCTTCTGATAACCCACAGACAAACCGCCATCAACAAACCGACACCGCTTTTGTTGAATGCAAGAGACTCCTCGAAAATTATACCAGCATAACCAAGAACAAATACCAGCACCATAGCCACATTCTGCGCTCAGAGAAGAAAAAGAGTCAAGTTATAAAAATAAGTATTGACTATTTATACTGCTGAGAAACTGTATTTTGATAATCAACTATTTTAATAGTAAAGTAGCTTGAGACCTGATTAGCAGCAACCCAGGAGTGATTTATAGCGGCAGTCCCAGCAAAGGCTAGGCCAAAGACAGCCATAGCCTTGAGGACATCAGTTTTGGGTTGATAATTTGCCTCAAAGTACTGGGAACTGACGTCATCCAGAGAGCACAAGGGGTCACAGTTTCCTGATTCATCCAATAACTGTTACAGGTTGCAGCCGCAAATACGTCTTGGTGTTAATTCGAGCAAAAAAAAAGAAATGAGTAAATTCACTTTTGTTTATTCTACAAAATCAGTGCACGTAAACTTGGGATACAACATCTTAGTTCCTTTTGTCAAAATTTAATCCTCTCAATTTAGGATAAATTTTTCAATTAGTTTCACTCTATAGGCTTCGGTTAACCAAGTTATGCACTAATGAAAAATTTAACAACTGCCTGATGTATAGAAACACGTTGTCCATACCGCTACCAGAAACCTGACCAGACCAATGCTATCAGCATGATCTCTGTGAGTTTTATTTCTGGAATCAAGTGTTCAGGGCTTGGTTCAGATTTAGACATGAGATTAATAATCAATATAGGAGACGAGAAGAAAGAAAAATTACAGCCTAACTGGTAAACAAGCAGCAAATGCGTACAGTATCAATATAGGATTTTTTTTTTTTTTCAAACGGAAATAGTAGTCCATTGTTAATACGCAGCTTTAAGCCCTTAGCATATTACAATTTTAGTAAAACTTCAATCTGATAAAGAATAAAATATGAACCTCATTGTCACTAGGCTCGGTGCCAGGGTCGGGGTCAGGCGAAAATGAAGAGGTCTTCCGCTTCTCTTCCACTCGTGCAATAAAACCAATATCTCGCCATTGTCGAGAGCTCAACTTCTTCGGGGAAGGTGTTGGCAAGACCAGGGGGAGAGGACAGAGAAGCGATTGGCGCTGCCTCAAAGAGGAGGACGGATTGTGTGATTTAAAGAAGGATTGAGAGGAGAGCAAGTGGCTGGAGAAAGCCATTACAGACGGAGGGAGAGAGTAAGAGGGGGGAACGAGGGTTCTCGGTCGGACTACGTGAGGTGGGGAGGCAGTGGCAGTGACATGATACGTTTACAAAGATGCCTCACAAAAAAAAAAAACGAAGGGGGGATAATAATAGCGTCTAATTGTCCAGATCTTTTTGTCTTTATAGCTTTGACTTGTGCAAATATTGTAAAATTACTTTTACATATTATATAATTATACAATATATTACATAAAATATATCAGTTAATTACAAAACATCCGGTAACTATTTGAAATGATTCCATAATAGTTAGAAAAAAATTACAACTTGCACAACATGACAAAATAAATGTACTTTCAAATTGTACTTTTGAAAATTATAGTTATAGAAAGTTATTAGCAGTTAAAGTTAGTTATTAGCGGCTATTGGCAGTTAGAGTTAATTATTAGCGTCCGCACTGAGTTGAATCTTGTATACTGTGAAATTGAATCTTGTATACAATAAACTTTTCAATTGAATTTTGTATACTGTAAAATTGAATCTTCTACACAGCAAAATTTACAATTGAATCTTGTATACTGTAGAATTATCAATTGAATATTGTTAGGATGAGTAAGAAGCCTCTCTATCATCTCTTTCTTCTAAATTTTCACAAGATGAATACGGTAAAATTACAAGATAAATACTGTAAAATTAACAAATCAATACTCCATATCGCTTTTCTATCATTTCTTTCCTCCAGATTTTCATAAGATGAATACTGTAAAATTAACGGGGCAATACTATAAAATTAACATATCAATACTCCATATCGCCTCTCTATCATTTCTTTCTTTCAAATTTCCACAAGATGAATACTGTAAAATGATAAGATCAATACTGTAAAATTTACAAGGCAATACTGTAAAATTAATAGATTAATACTCCATATCGCCTCTCTATCATCTATTTCCTTCAGATTTCCACAAGATGAATACCGTAAAATTAACGGGGCAATACAGTAAAATTAACATATCAATACTCCATATCGCCTCTCTATCATCTATTTCCTTCATATTTCCACAAGATAAATACTGTAAAATGACAAGATGAATACTGTAAAATTAACGGGGCAATACAGTAAAATTAACATATCAATACTCCACATCGCCTCTCTATCATCTCTTTCCTCCAGATTCATTTGAAATGCTAGATCTGTTACTGCATACAATGAAAATAACAAATTCAACATAAATAACTTCCTAGATTTGAATTTTGCCGTGCTCTTCAACAAAAACAACTTCTATTCGATTGTGCTCCACAATTGAAGATTCCATTGTGATTATGTATAAAAAACAAGATCGAGTCAGTAATCTCAATTAAAATCGACATTGCAAAGGAAAAATAAATCAGAAATAACCTACTGATTTCACATCACTACTTCTCGACTAGAGAATCACCTTACTTTTCTACATCTTTCTACTGATGATCAAAGCTTCCCCTTAGAAAAGAATTAAAGACGCTGTCGAAGCACTACTCGTCCTGGTAGCGACGGAATCCAAAGCAACTTTTACAATTTCTCCTTTGATTATCGATATCTTGATGAGAGAGTTTGTCAACAGCGATCAATAGCGATAATAAACAAGTTATTTTGAATACTGTAAAACCACAATATGCATATTGTAATATTACAAAGTGAATACTGTAAAATAACCTGATTATGTTCCAGATCGCCTCGCTCTCATCACTCTCATCTCTCTTCATTCGAAAGTGAAAATCGAATACTGTAAAACAAAATATCGAATCCTGTAAGTTTTTAAATCAGAAAATTCAAATCAACGACATTACAAAAATAATTTATGTAATTTTGAATTCAAATATTAAATTTAAATAGAAGCAGCTAAACACTTAAATCTATTGTTCATCTATAGAACGTTGATATGAAGAAAGAAACGAAATCAATAAATTGATCCTTCAAAAAATTAAAATAGTGGAAAATCAAGATCTAAAATTGAGATCCTTTGAAAAAATTGAATCATCAAAAACTAAATTGAAGAAAATCAATCAATCATATCTGAATAAAAGTTTGAGATGCATCACGAGTATCGTCACTGCCATCAGATGCTAGTAGCTGCCGTCGCTGTCGGACTTTATCGCCGTTGCTGCCGTTGAACACTAGTGGTGCGATTCTCAGATCGAGCACTAGTAGAGCAAAGCATAATTCCAATCGAAGTTAAACGGTGATGGAACAATTTGTATATGAATCTAAGTTGTGAATCAAGCCATCTTTATGCCTAATCAAATGTATGGGTTGAAATCAATTCTTGTCTGAAGCATCAACTATCGCGGAGAAAAGGTCCAAACGAAATAATGAATTTTTGTTTGTTTTTGGATGCATGAATGAAATAAATCACCATGATTTGGAGAAAAACAAATTGGAGGAAAATATCAAAAGTGATCTATCTTTTATGAGGGTAAGGATCGGAGGTAGTTAAAGACAGTTAAATTGAGAGTGGATAAGATTTGTGGACAGACCGTGGACAAAACATTGTGGACAATAACCTTTTCTCACAAAAGAATGCATTTTATTGGGAAGGAAACTGATATCCTCTTTTGTACGATGCCGTGGAGGGCTGCAAACGAATCAAACCGAATTTAAACCGTTTGAGTTTAGTTTGGATTAATTTTGAATTTAATTTTGAATTTTTTATAAATTTTTTATGATAAGAAAGAGTAATCATAGATTACGAAAGCGAAAGATGAAAGTTGTCTAGAATTTTAGAACTGAGAGTGAGAATTACGACTTACGAGTTATAACTAATGACTGGGTGGTCTTATGTTTTAATTTTTAAGTCATCAACGGAAATCAATGGTTCACGTTACTATGAATTTCAAACTATAATAGTTCACGAACCTATTTCGAACAAACCAGGTCCAATTTGAATTTGATTTGAATTAATTTCAAACTATTTCATATTGATTTTTTTACAAAAAATTTCAAATCAAACTCAAATCGAATCATGAACTATGAATTTTTTGTGCAGCCCTACGTTGGTATATGTCTAAATTCAACTCTAATTCGTTTCAATTGGAAATATATTATGGTTAAAATGTTGTTAAAATATATTTACATTGAATTTGAAAATGTTTGATCGAAACTTCAATTAATTTTGACTTTATTTATGACTATGAATATATAAAATTAATAAATAAGTTTTATTTTTATGTAAGTATAACTGTTACTGTAAAATATTTGTCCGTTTTAAACCAAACCAATATAACGTATATTATGTGCAACGTTATACTGCAGTGTATTTACAGTACGTTTGAGAATGTTTGTTAGCAAATTTTAGTCAATTTAATCACAAACCGAATCTCCTGCTAAAGGGTTCGTTCAACTATTTATTTATAATTTGGAGGATCATAATTAAGTATCGAGAATATTTTATTTTAAGAAAACACAATTTATATTCTAATTATAAGTGTTCATATCATAAAAAGATAGTTGGATGAACTCTGTTAGGAAAATTTTTAAAAGTGACATGAACTCTGTGAAGAGAAGATTCGGTTCCCGCGTTTGTGATGGTAAAAGTACCAAAACTCAGAAAACTGTAACTCGTGTTTACGTATAAATCAATTAATACTTGAATTAATGCATAAAATTACGTTCTGATGCATTTATGTTGCGTTTATATTTATGTATTTATTTTTAACGTTGAAACAGTATATTTAAATTGTTCAAAATTTATATTTTAAGGAGGAGGGTTAAAATACACATTTCTTTTATGCTTCTAATGTACACCCTCCTCTCATATCTTTATTTTCAAAGTTCAAATAGTTGATTCGAATCTTCCAACATATTATTCATATTAAAATGTGCTTGGAGACCAAATTTTACATTTTTTGGAAATTTTTGAAAATCATTACTTTGCTGAATTTTTTATTTTTGTTTAGTTTAATAAAAAAAATTCTGAAAAAATAGTTAAAAAGTTTCAAACAAAATGTAAAATTTGGTCTCCAAGTACATTTTAATATGAAGAATACGTTAGAAGCTTCGAAACGACTATTTTAACTTCGAAAATGAAGATATGAAAAGAAGATGTACGTTAAGAGCACACAAAAAATAGTGTATTTTAACTCTCCTATGTTTTAAGATAGGTTAGAAATTCCTGTTTTTGAATGGTTCGGGGATTTTTGAATTAACATATTTTCTACCTGTCCAAACAAACACTCTAATTTAAAATAGAGATCGACTAACAGTCCCCCTACTTCAGTCCCCTATCTGTCCCCCGCACTAAAAAACAAAAAAAATAGTTAAAACGTACTAACTACCACCAAAGAGCAAGATTAATGCTATTTTATTAATAGTTAAAACGTATAGTATTCATACCTACAAAATTTATAGTATTCATACTTATTATCAGAACCATTCGTCGATTATCAGAACCATTCGTCGTATGTAAATACAAGCTGGAGGGGACCAGTAACGACCAGGGGGACCGCTGACGTTTTGTGACAGCCTGGATTGGGGATCGCAATCGACTGAAAGTGACATTTGCCAAGATTGGGGACCACTACAATGAATCTATATATTATTCATATCTAAATAAAGAAGTATTCATATCTAAACAAATAAAGTATTCATACTGACGATTACGAAGTATTCATACATGTTTGAAATAATTTATACAATTCAAAATTCAAAGTCAGATTTATCTCTCTCACCCTACCTCTTCTAAGAAGTATTCATACTGACGATTACGAAGCATTCATACATGTTCAAAATAATTTATACAATTCAAAATTCAAAGTCAGATTTATCTCTCTCATCCCACCTCTTCTAAGAAGTATTCATATTGACGATTACAAAGTATTCATACATGTTCGAAATAAGTTATACAATTCAAAATTCAAAGTCAGATTTATCTCTCTCACCCCCACATCTTCTAACAAAGTATTCATACTGACGATTACGAAGTATTCATACATGTTCGAAATAATTTATACAATTCAAAATTCATTGTCAAATTCATCTCTCTCACCCACCTCTTCCAAGAAGTATTTATATCTAACATGAAGTATGCATATCTAACAAATGAATTATTCATATCTAACTAATGAAGTACTCAATATCTAACAAATGAAACATTATTATATATAACTATTCATATCTAACTAATGAAGTATTCACACATGACACTAACAATATTCACATCTGACATTAATAATATTTACACCTGCCCAGATTGGGACCAAGAAATATTCTTAACAGACTAGTATGCATATCTAAAACAATAAAGTATTCATATCTAACTAAAGAATTATTCATACTGGCGATTAATAAGTATTCATACATGTTCATGTGTCCTAGGGTTCCTTGCATGCTATGGTAACTGTGCATGGCCTGGTCACTATTGTGAGAGCCTATGTGGCCACCTGAAATTGGAAAGGTCTCACCTTCTTTTTGCCTCAAGCCAGGGAACAGGGAACCCAATAGTGCCAAAGTTGCCTGCTGGTCCCCAGTAGATGTGGTGAGTATAGTGGGATGGTTTTCTTGTTGACTGTTGAGATTCTGAACTTGCACTAACAAGGAAGGATTTTCCTGTATAAAGTTATCTGTCAATTTTTATCCCTCCTGACTTACCTCAAAATTTCCTCTGGAGGCCGGTGCTCCTATGGTGTTTTCTGCAGTTGATCTGATGACTTGAGTGTCCAGTAGGTGCGCAGTTGGCATATTCGGATCCGCTGAGGCAGCCCTACGATGATTTGCTGTTGCACCCCTTCTCTCCGAATTACCTCCCCGATGCTACTGTCCCGCCCGACTAGGGTTGCCTTCACCGGAACTATAACTATGCATCCTACGGCTGTTTGTGTCCCTCGATATGGTAGTGGAGTGGCCTCCAGCACCATCACTGTCTCCATCGCTGCTTGTGTCACTGCCGTCACTGCCATAGTCATATGGTGGATCTTGTGGCAGGTCATCGTTATGTATCCAACCTTCAAGTTCAACATAGACTATTTTGGAGAAGGGATCCTTGGTGATCCAGATGGACGGTGGAATGTGGACTGGGTTGTGACATGCTACTAAAACCCGGAGGCTTTCAAAGTTACCATTGGTTATCACCGGTGCCAAACGAACAACATATCCGAAGCCCGAGATTAGGTGGTTGACACCATGGTAGTCCCAGTAGTGCAATGGCAAGCCACAGAGCAGAACTCGTGCCTTATGTGTAGTGGGGTCTCTTACCATGCCTAGGTTGGGTGTCCATGCCCTCAGCTGAACTTCTACACCCTGTGCTACAATGAATATCCCTTGGTATACTGCCATATTCCTGAGCATGTTGGAAGTAAAGGTAACTAGATAGTCACCAAAACTCGGTTCCACTTTTGAGACAGTGAACTCGGCGGGGTGCCTTGCCAAGGCCGTTGCAAGTGCATTTGCAATTCAATATGGCATCTGTCTTAGGTTTGCTCCTGGGCCGACAAGGACTATAGCAGACCTATGCAAGAGCGTGTTTGGGCTCCTGATGTCGTTCTTGGGGTGGGAAGAAGACCCTCGACTCTTGGTTCCGGCCAGCATTCACGTATTCCGGATCCTCAAGGGGCATTGTTTCCCAGTTTTCTAGGGCCATGGTGGTGTTGTTATTGAGCTGCTGGTTTGAACTTAGGTTATTTGGGTGTTTTTTGTGTTGTGCTGGGAGGTTGGGAGTATTCGTAATCAGCTTGGTTGGTTTGAGGGGTTTTTTTATAGTGCATCTCCTTGAGATATGGCCTATGCCATGACATTTAATGCATCTAACACCATTTCGGCATTGATATTGCCTGTGCCCTTTATCCAGACATTTAAAACACCTCTGTTGTTCCATTAAAGTCTGAATGTATTTGCTTCGTTTGGTCTGAGGTTGGCTTTCTTTGGTCAAGCTTGGTTTCTTACGCCTAGTTACCAAAACCCATGGATTTTGTTTGTCTGCTGCATGTAATGGCGCCTCTGAGTGGGTAGTCTCTCCTTTGTTCAGCGTGAGTACAGCTGTGTCTTGGTGGTTGGTGTTATGAGGGTCATTAATGGCCTTGGTGGGTTTGGTAGTAACTGGGTTTGTAGCTTCTTTGTGTGGCCTACTCTTAGGCACATCGTTTAGCGGCGGCGGCTGTGCTTCCTGGTCCTTCACTGCTGCGGCGTAAGATGGCTTGGTACGTGGGGGTAGGGTTGCGCTGCGTTCTTGGATTGCTCGTGTAATCGCCTTCTGATTCGCCCTTCTGGTTGAGAGCGACGCCATCCTTCTGAGAGTGAGCAAACTAAAATATCCTCTTCCTATATTGTTTTTACCTTCTTTGACATGAAAAGATGGAAGAAGCAAGTTGTATATATAGTTACTTAGTATATATATTTGATGTTGTTATCTGTCTTGATTATTTGTGTTGGTATTTGTGATGTGATATTTCTCTTTCTCCTCTTTTTATGATCTTATGTTTTTGAATTCTTTTTCCGACTCCTATATTAGTATCTTTCCATTAGAATTTTAGAGTGGTGATTGTCTTAATCCGACTGATTCAGTTATTAATCCAATTTAACTCAATGCATTCTCTACACATATAAAACAATTATTTGACTTCTATCATTACAATAAAAAAAATTGAATTTGTACCCACAAAATTTATATACATTTGTACAGTTTTAATTTTATTTATAAATGAAAATTTCAAAACACACTTATTATCTAATCTTATTTTACAACTTAGTGTTCTTGTAGTACATATTTACAATACAGGACGCATTTTTTTTCTTAATGAAATATACGGCTACAATCTTTGTACCCAAAAAAAAAAAAGAATTTTATTCATTTTAATCTCCCCGTACCAAACTTCTTTAAAACAAGTTTTAGCTTTCTAGTTTTCGAAGTCGGAGATTCAATGATACAAGTCAAAACAACAAAACCCCAACAAAATCTGCTACTCTAAATCTCGTCGTCCTGTCAGGCTATCTGTCAGTCACCATGGCGCGGCCCCAGATATGTCTCGTCCTCTTCTCCCTTTACAGTCTCTTCCACATCCCCTCTCTGACAGCTAGCGGGGCCCACCCCGCCTACGCCGATCAACCCTCTTGCTCCGCCGTCTCTTCCGATTCAACCCCACTCCGAAGAGAAGAGTTTGATGGAGGCAGAATTATTGATATCACCCACTTCTACCGCCCCGACATGCCCGCGTGGGAATCCACGGAGGGTGTCGGGCAGTTCCTCTGGCTGCCCAAGTCCATGACCAACGGGTCTCTCGCCAACAACTCGGAGATGAAACTGGGGGCGCACACCGGGACGCATGTCGATGCCCCTGGCCATGTCTTCCAGCACTATTTTGAGGCCGGCTTTGATGTCGACACCCTCGACCTCGCTGTGCTCAATGGTATGCTTTACTGTCTTCTATTAATTTTTCTCCAATTTGTGAACTAGAGATGCACATGTAAGCTTGCTAAGCGTGTTCTATTAATTTTGGCAGGTCCGGCGTTGCTAGTGGATGTTCCCAGAGATAGTAACATTACCGGTGCTTTGCTACTCCTGCTGTCCTTTTTCTATTTTTTTTTTTCAACCGCTAAAGAAATGTCTTAATAGCTTTTTGGTAATAATATATGCTTATCTTCAGCTGAAGTGATGAAAGCATTGAATATTCCACGAGGAGTTCGTCGGGTCCTTTTCAGAACACTAAACACTGATAAGTATGCCATTGTGCCTTGTTTATCTTCCTAATTTAACTCACATATTCAACGCACCTTTAACAATGTCACATAAGTTAAATTCACAAGAAATTATGGACATGTGAATACATAAATGGGAATTATATTCAGACTTGGAATTTCAATTTAAGTCGGGTGTACAATTTTTTACTATATAATAGGCAACTAATGTGGAAGAAGGAATTTGACACAAGTTATGTTGGCTTCATGAGAGACGGTGCACAGTGGCTCGTGGATAATACTGATATTAAGCTTGTTGGTTAGTTTCAAATATCTTGTGATAGTTTTATATGTGTTAGCTAGAACTTGGTGATAAACCGCCTAAACTCTGGGACAGGCTTTAATATGATCTGTTTAGACTAAATCACTTAAGATAAGCACATCTAATACTCTTTTTTATATATTCTCTGGAATTGACCACTTGAATAACAAAGGCTTGGGGAACCCGCCTGTCAATGACATCGATAATACTGATATTAAGCTTGTTGGTTAGTTTCAATTATCTTGTGATAGTTTTATATGTGTTAGCTAGAACTTGGTGATAAACTGCCTAAACTCTGGGACGGGCTTTAATGTGATTTGTTTAGACTAAATCACTTAAGATAAGCACATCTAATACTCTTTTTTATATATTCTCTGGAATTGACCACTTGAATGACAAAGGCTTGGGGAACCCGCCTGTCAATGACATCGAGCATGCTCTATTCCAGTGGATCTAAGAACCTGGATTTGAAATAGGCTAAATTTTGAATTATTGCAATCCTTGCCCTCATACCTTGATCCATATACCCTTGCGGCTCTGATTGTAACACCTTCTTACATACTCAGTGTCTCTTTTAATCATAATGTATCATTTAAATTCAATTTGTTAGTACCAATTTGTCTAATTGCTTTTCTGTGAAGCTTCATTCCACAAGAAGGTAACAACATTTCTTGTTAATTTAAAATTTTATCTCTGTAATGATTTGCAGGAATTGACTACTTGTCAGTTGCAGCATTTGATGATCTCATCCCCTCACATCTAGTCTTTCTTGAAAGCCGGGTATATAATCTTCATAACTTTCCTTAATTTTGTATTATGATTTTCTAATTACTACCAGGCTAATAGAGAATAGGCTTCCTAGAAAGTGAAATTTGCAAGAAAAGCTCCCAACTTAACTAGTATTTGCCAAAAGAGCCCTTTATTGTTGTAAAGGTTTTTAATAAAAGGGCCTCCAACTTTAGTATCCTTCAGTGAGAGGAATGTGTTTTAACAGTGTGGTGGCTATGAGACTACTAAAATATTTTATTGAAAATAGAAGTTCAGCTTTTCAGAGATCAACTGCTAATGTCTTGGCGTTGCCAATTGATAATTAGTTATTTTAATTTGAAGTTGTTCCATAAAATGATGGGTGGGAGATCATTTTATTTATGGGCATTGAGTTGTTGATTAACACATATTACTAGAGGTCTTGAAAGGTTAGCAAGCAACTGTTCTTCTCTCATATTATTTTATACAACCAATTAGTTTTGATTTTGGATTCTTTTCTGCATGTAAGTGGATGGCCTGGGAGGTGCCTTATTGCAAGCTTTTCCTCTATAAAATTGGATTTGGTTGAATGCCCCCTGAAACTTTTTGTCATTTTTTGTTTATGGTGATCACATATTTCATGGTCATTGCATGGCAACATCCTATTCAAAGTCTACTTCAAGCAGCAGTTCAACCATACAGTTGCAACTAATTGAAACAAGCTGCAAAAGGACTCCTACATAGTTTTTTTTTTTTTAAACAAGTCCTGTGGGAGTCTTGTACATGACATTTCATCGTAGGCAGTCAATTCTGGTACTAGTAAACCTAATTGACATGCTTGGTTTTTACTGCATTATTTTCTTCAAGTTATGTACATGGACGGATCTAAAGCCAATCAAAAGGTGGCTAAGCCACCCCTAGATTTTAAAATTTTAGTTATATATACTAAGATTTAATTATTATTATTTTTAATATTTTATATAGTTTAGTCCCCTCATAAATTATCACATATTCACTTGTAGTCTAGTGGTGAGAGCATATGTTGTGTTGAAAAGAGCTTGAGTTCAATTCCCATTGGTCACAATTTGTATATTTTAATTTTTAGCCTCCCTTATTAAGATTTTCTAATTCTGCCCCTGATTGTACATCAGAACGTTTTCTGACTTACTGTTGGCTCTTGTGTTTGCTAATTAAGTGACCTGAAACACGATGCATTTGGCACTTTCTTTTCCTTTTGTTGTAGGAAATTATACTGGTAGAAGGCCTGAAACTTGAAAATGTCAAACCTGGAATATACTCCTTGCATTGCTTGCCTCTCAGACTGCGTGGTGCTGAAGGTTCCCCAATCAGGTGCATTGTTATCAATTAACAGAGTTTCCTTTTGAAATCAGTGATGTCGAAAAGAGTTCCACCACGGGATCCTCTGCAGGACACTGGTGACTGCATGAATTATTATTCTGTATCTCATGATTTAGTATGGAGCCTCTAAGAAACTGGTAAATCCCTGTAGAACAATGTGATTTTGTGATACTGCCGAATTTACTATCCTACTGTTAGACTGTCAGTTGAGCAGCATATGGTAATGCAACTAATATAAATGCTGTCAGAATAATAATAATAATTATTATTATTATATTAGTAACAATGTACATGTAGATTAATAATTTGTCATAGCAGCATCTGATTTTTATGTCAAAATTACTATGATACAAATGAGATCGTGATCTTTCTTAATTGAGGCCATTAACAGTGCTGGGCGAATAGTATTTTTGCGACCAATTTTTTTTCTTAGGATCTTCCAAAATAAAAATAAAAACTCAAAGGCCGCCTTTTTGGGAAAATTCAAGAATTACTAGGTCCGCAGATATTATTTGCGGAACCTGTCGTGAAATCAATATCTGCGTATGCCGGTTTGGTTGCGCATAAAAAATACAAAACAGAGTGAAACTCTTTCAGTACGACATTATCTGTGATCAAAGACAAGCTAGCATGTGATATACTTAAAAAAAGAGTTTGGTGAATATAATTTTAAAAGTCTATCGAATAGTTTTTTAAACATATTGACTTTATGAGTGATTGTATAAACAAAGGGGGTGTTTGGATCACTACAAAATAGAGCTATTCTTGAGTTAGCTTCGTTATTCTCAAATCTTAGTGATTTAAACATAAATTATCAAATTGGACAAGTTTAAAAATAGTTTTATTCTACTAACCCATAGAAATGGTGGGTTAGTTAGAATAGAGATAGTGGAGTTAGTAATATTAATAAAATATTTGATTTTTTTTCAACTATAGTTACTTTAACTTTTAAATTAATATTAAATAAAATATTTAATGAGGAGGGTTCAAATATCTCTATTTTTTGTGTCTCCATCATGTTTCTATTTTTAAAAACTTTAAGAACTAAAAATTTAAAACTTAAAAGTCAAAATAAAATTGTTGGATATGATCTACATTATTTTATCTATGCACATGTGAAATATTACGGCATTTCAACTTTGTTTCCGTTGTAATCAATAGATTGTAAAAAAAACGTACTAATGTGGATAATTTCTAGATGTTGATTTTTTAACTTATTAATTCACATAAAAACAAAATTAAAATGTGATAATATTTTATGAGCATATATAGAAAATAACATAGATCAAAACTAATGGTTTTATTTTGACATTTATAATTTAAATTTTGAGTTATTTAAGTTTTTAAAAATGGAAGCCGGATGGAGGCACAAAAATGGAGGTATTTGAACACTCCCATATTTAATTAGTATTAAATATAATATAATATTAGACTAGATTAGTATTAAATAAAATATTAGTTTAAATATTAAATGTAATATAATATTAATTTAAAATATATATTAGTATTAAATAAATATAATATCAAACTAGATTAATATTAAATAAAATGTTAAATTAAATATTACATTGTAGTTATTTAAATATTAAATAAAATATAATATTAGTTTAAATATTACATTAGTATTAAAAATATTAAATTAAATACAATATTAGTTTAATATTAAATGTAATATAATATTAATTTGAATATTAAATTAGTATTAAATAACTATAATATTAAATTGGAATAATATTAGATTAAATATAATATAATAATAATTTAAATATTTAATATAATATAATATTAGCGTAAATGTTAAGTGTTGAATGTAGTATAATATTGGTTTAAAATTTTAAATATTAAATCAATATTAAATAAATATAATATCTAATTAGATTAAACATTATTAAATAAAGTATTATATTAAATATAATATAATATAATATTAATTTAATGGTAAATGTAATATAATATTATTTTAAATATTAGATTAGTATTAAATAAATATTAGATTAAATAAAATATACTATTAGTTTAAATGTTTAATGTAATATAATATTAGTTTAAATATTAAATAAGTATTAAATAAAATACTAAATTTGCATTAAATAAATAAAATGTCATATTAAATTAGATTAGTATTAAATAAAATATTACATTAGTATTAGACAATATTAGTTTAAATGTTAATTGTAATATAATATTAGTTTAAATATTAAATGTAATATAATATTAGTTTAAAATATTAGATTAGTTTAATCACTATTTTATTCATTCCCTCCATTGCTATTTCAAACATACAATCCAAATGACATTTTTACTAATCTGAATAGTTTAAAGTTAGTACTATTCTCAAACAACTCAGGTTAGCACTATTCTCAGCCACTAACCCAAAATCGCTATTCTTGCACTATCCTTGCACAATCCAAACACAATCAAAATTTTGAAAATTTTAAATTTATTTAGTACATAGTCAAGTAGTAAAATAATAATAATGAAAAATGAATACATAAAATGATGTATAAGATAAACTATAAAAAAATTCATTATTTTGACTACTTGACTAAATAAATTCAAAACTTTCAAAATTTTATATGTACACACATCATTTATGAAATAAATTGGTTTCAACAATTTGAATTCATCGTTTGAAATCCACCATATATTTTTTTGAAATTGTGCTCTTGGTGGGCACAACACTCTCAATTTGCTCACAAAATAATGTTAAAAGCAAAAGAATCTGCATATTGTTTTTCAGGACATATATCTTCTCAGCTGTTGGATAATGGGAGCCCACAACTTTGCGGTCTATATTAACTTCCAGCCGGGTCTAACTCAACCCGATGCCTCTGACTATAGAGGGTCCCCTCGAAGGTTCATGCAAAGTTAAACAAACGGTATGGATCTACAAATTCCAAAAGATTCCCTTGTTTGGTGCCGTGGATGATCCGAATTCTTGTTTTTCATCCCTTGCCCAATTCTTGCATTGTAACCCATAAATTTGACACTAATCTCAGAATGTGTTGTTTGGAGTATTTCTAATAGCTTGCAAATTGAATTGCAAAATTCTAGTTGGCACTTTCCAAACACTCTTGGCACTTTCAGTTTCACTTTTATGGATGCAGAGTGCAATTGCAAATTTTAAAAGATTTCACTAAATCTGATTAGTAATTGTTTTCGTCTTCACTTTCACTCTCTCATAGTCAATCAAATTCACTGACCTGACAATAAAACAATTTATAATCAATTGCATGTAGGGGTTGTGAAATTAATTTCTTTACTCTTTGACAGTTGTTTGAAATTGCTAAACAATTTCATATATGGAAATGCTTTAATTGTACGTCGAGTCATTCAAACTTGCACGATCTCAGTATGAATATGACGTGTTGTGTGAATCTAAAAGTGAAGGTCATTAAGAGTACGTAAAGGGAGAATCTGGATCCTCTGCATTAACGTATCATTTCAGTTAATTTTTAAACTCATAATTCAGATCAATTCGACACACGCCTATAATGCACAGGGCCTTTAATATTAATGCAAATCTAAATCAAATGATCCAGATATTAACTCAAAATTTTAGTTAATGCAGAGGATACAAATTCGTAAAGGGAGGGGACGACAAAGGATAAACGCCTCCCTGTACTTCGATTTGGGGAAATAAATCTACTGTTATTCCAGAGGAATAACAAGAATCTATTATTCTGATTTCAACCATTGATCTTCATAGAGATTCGTGCATAAAAATATTCTTTCTTGAGATTCACATATGAAAAAATTTGAATGGTTGAGATCAGAATAACAGTTTTTTCTGTTATTCCTTTAGAATAACAACAGATTTATCTCCCGATTGGGAGATATAAAAATTGAAAAGTTTGTAGACATACTCTTCTCTTCTATCCTCTTTTATTCAAATTTTATTGTTTTGAAGAAACGTGATTCGGTCAGATTTGGTTACTCCTTTCCTTCTCACTTCTAGAGTATGGCTTAAGCGGTTAATTAAGCCTCCATGTGGTGGATTTGGGTATTTTCTCTATAGGTCGCTTTCAGCTAAATTTATGCAAGTTGTACTTGTATTAACACAGCTGCAAGGGCATTTATCAGGATAATCACACTCATCCGACAATATATATATATATATATTTTTTTTTTTTTCAGTTATTAAAGTTGTGTTTAACATGGCAACATCTGACAAGATCTTTGAGTTAAAAAACTAACAGGATAACTCCAGATCCAAAATTAATATTAGTTTCTGTATTGTTATTTATAGTTTTGAAGGCAGCGTTGCCTATGCTAATCGAGTTTTTGACGTATGATACCAGTGGTATCTCACATTCTCACTAACAATCCAAATTCAGTTCGCTCATTTTCTTTGAAAAAAAAAAGCTTCTTCCTGACTTCCTGTTCTCTTTTTCTCTCTTTCCTTCCAGTGAAAAAAAAGAAGAAAAAATGGAAACGACTTTTCTTTGCTTTGGAAGTCAAAAGGTACAACCAATTTCAAAGACGAACAATAAGATCAGGACAATACTCACCCCGTAGAATTCGTATCCTCTTGAATAAAATATAGATTGTGTTCTTATGGCGTAATTGAAATTCGCTGGATTTCCTCAAAAAAATATATATATATATTGCTGGACAAAAAATAGATTGTCTTCATACTGAATAAAAATCTTTTTAATTTCCAGAAATCAAGGATAATAGCTAGCCTTGGCACAGAATCGAGGAGATATAAGAGCTTGCAACAGAGTTCAAGTACCCGCCCAATCTTTCCAGTGCTAACTCCAATATCACAAGTTCACAACCGGCATGCCGGTGCTGGCACAAATCCCAGACTCTCTGTTGTAACTGGCTTAAACACCCTCTGAACATCCTGTTCCATCACCTCTGCCAACCTCGGCCACAGCCGTGCACTAACAAACCATGAACCATCTTTTTTCGGGTTCTTAAAAATGGTGAAGGCAGCAGATCCAAGCCGGCCCGGCCTCACCCAGGGCAATGTCATGACAGGGGAACCAAACCCAAAATCCAATTCAAGCTGAAATGGCAGAAATGAACTAATGACAATAGTCGGGGCTCCTAATCCTACCCCTACTACCTCGGTCCATTTACCAGCAGCTTTATGTTCTTCCATCCAATCCACCAGTTGCTCGAACCGTTCTTCACATGATACTTCTTCTATTGCCTCCTTCGCCAAACCAGCCCCATATGCCAATGACTGTTTCTTAATTTCATCCACACGCGCTTCCCTCGAAGCGTAGCTTATGACATTACCTAGGTAACCTTGTATGGCTTCCTTATACTTGGGGCCTAGCCTTTTTCTCCCATCGACAAGCCATGCCAGCCGACAAGTGGTATCCAATTCACCTGTAGCAGTTGCAAGCAGCTTCCACAGATACGCTGACATGGCTTCAAGCCTTGTTGCCCTAACATGCCCACTTGCACACGCACGGATCCTGTCTATGTCAGTAGCCTCAACCCGGTAATTTTTTCTTAGGAGACACGTGCCACTAAGAACATTGATCAATGCATTTGGTTTGTATAGTGTGAATTCTTCATTTAAAGAAGGGTTATACCGTGGTGGTGACCGCGGAACAAATACAGATCTCTCATGGTTACGGGCCTGCAACAGTGTACCGGTACGTATAAACTCGGACCAAGCATTTGGTAAGGCGGTTAGACCATGACCGTCTAGGAGTAAATGACTGGTGCTCCATGAGAGAGAGAACCCGCCACAGGTGAACCACACCAGCTGGAGAGAAAGTGCAAGATCAGCGGCGAATGGGAGTTGTATGAGGTTGAACGATCGATTCACATCTCCAAAATCAATGCTAGAAAGTGTTGTTTCAGTCTCTGCAACAACAAATTCAGCACCAGAATTGTTGCAAATAAGATTAGGAAGGTTAGTTACCGGATCGGGTTCGATACGGCCAGCAAAAGGGTAGAAGTGGTTGAGGAAGCCGGGCAGGTTGGTTTGGATGGTGGATGTGATGGTTTCAAATTGAGAAGAGGAAGAGGGGTAGATGGAGATGAGAGAAACCTGAAAGTGGCCAAAGATGAGGTCCAGGTTAGAAATAGTGGTTTTAGGTGGAGACGGTGGTGGATCTGATGCTTTTATTAAGCTTCTTCTTTTAATATTTATGGGGATCGTGCCTTTATGATAGCTTTTCATTGTTTACTTGAGAAAGACAAGAAAGAGGTGAGCTGAGGGAGAGAGAGGGAGAGACGAGGGAACTTCCAAGATTTGTCAAATCCATGATTCTCACGGCATCTGTTGTCTGCGGCTTAGGAAGTCCAGTAGCGCACCTGTCAGAAGAAGAATATGGAACAATTAAGAGGCAGTGATCAAATTGAATACGATATATTTTTATACGAATAATTATATGAATACTCCACTCCCACCATTCTATCATTTTTCATTTTTTAAACAGATTTTAAAGATAATTTTTTATTTATTTTTGTGAATTTAAAATCACTAATATATTTTACATAATTTTATTTTTCAAATGAGATTTATAATGACATACTTTTGAACTCATCTTTACACAAGTATTTATATCTTACCGTGCAAGTATTTATACCTATACCTGTAAGTATATATCCCCAATCGTAGATCCCACATCTCTGCATGTCTCCATCATCCACCATCTCTTAAACAGATTTTAACTTCCATAAACTAACTTAACTAACTAGTTTAATTAAATTTATTCAAAACACTGCGATCTTCCAAGTTTAATTAAATTCATAGGTATAAATATTTGGAAGATAATAAATTAATATTTGCATGTCTAACTTGATATGATTATATAAGGGAACCAGTTAAACTACATGGAGAGAAGAAACATACATATTTTTAGAGGTGATTTTTTTTTCAATGTCATCCACATTTCTCACGACCTACGAGGAATTTTGTGAATCTAAAATCACAAACATATTCTACACAATTTTATTTTTCAAATGAGATCGATGATGACATACTTTCGGGCTCATCGTCACAGAAGTATTTATCCCCAACCTTTTCCAATCGTTGCTGCGTCAATATTTTTTTAACAAAAATAGTTGACCACATAGGTATAAATACTTCAATGCATAGGTATAAATAATTGTAATACTTGATATTAATACTTTTAAATGTCAGTAATGTCATATATGGAAAATACTAGGTATAAATACTTAGATGACGAGGTATAAATGTTTGTGTAATGACGAGTTCAAAAGTATGTCATTATGGATCTCATTTGAAAGATAAAATTGCATAGAAGATATTCGTAATTTTAGATTCGCAAAATTTATTGTAGATCGTGAGAAATATGGACGAGATTGAATAAATAAAATTGAAGGAATAATGAAGGATAAGAGTGGGGGTACAATTATTAAGGCCCTTTTTAGTTTCTCTAAAAAATGATTATGTTTAGTTATTTTATTATCTCCAATATGAAAACAGATCTTCTTGAGTAATGCTCCAGTACATTAAAACATTTTTAGACGGTCCATATTAATTTCATCAAATAATTATAAATTTATTAGAAAGTTTTTAATCAGACTTATTTAAATTCTTGGAATCAATAGACGCCTCCACTATGTTTGGTTGTGGCCTAAATGGTGGAATAAGGAGTTTAGATCTCGTTATTCCACCAAATGTGTCTTAAATGAGCCAGACTAAAATGACATAAGCCGATATTTAGGTCGGCCTAAATTAAGCCACCTCACATGGTGGTTTAATTTTTATTCCACCTCATGATCTAACTTAAATGATTATAACAATATTTTATTTGTATATAATTAGTATATTATTATTAATAATTATTATTAGTATATTAAATAATTATTATAATAATATTATATAATTAATATCTTTTTATTAATAATAATTATTAATAAATAATTATATAATTATGATGTTATATTGTTAATATATTAATATTGTGTAATTAGTATCTCATTAACGATATATAACTATATAATTAATATGTTATATTTTAATATATTAAATAATTATTATAATAATATTATAATATATTAATATTATATAATTAGTAGAGTAGAACTAGGGTGCTCTTAAGCTCACCAAAGTGTTTGGTGAGCTTGACTCTAAAACCCATCAAATCGATTTCAAATGATGAATTCGAACCATTGAAACCCGCCTACCTTACGTGTGATGCGTCTACATGTGAAATTTTTAAACATTCGAATTAGTTTAGTATAAAGTAAATCGGTCAAAATTAGAAGGTTAATAAATTAATTTTAGTGCATTCATTTTTTGAATGTTTTTTGACCGCTTGACTTTATACTAACTTAATTCGAATGTTTAAAAATTTCACATGTAGACACATCACACGTAAGGTAGGCGGGTTTCAACGATTCAGATTCGTCATTTGAAATCGATTTGATGAGTTTTAGAGTCAAGCTCACCAAACACTTTGGTGAACTTAAGAGCACCCTAGTTCTACTCATAATTAGTATCTTATTATTAATAATAATTATTAATATATAATTAATACCCTATATTGTTAATATATTAAATAATTATTATAATAATATTATATAATTAATATTTTCTTATTCATAATTATTATTAATATGTGATTATATAATTAATATGTTATACTGTAAATATATTAAATAATTATTATAATAATATTACAATATATTATAGTTGTTATTAATATATTACTATCATGTAATTAGTATCTTATTATTAATAATTATTAATAATGAATAATTATTAATAACGAATAACTATTAATAACAAATAACTATTAATAATTAATAATTAATAATTAATATTCTCAATATAGTAAATTATTATTATAATAATATTATAATATATTATAGTTGTTATTGATATATTAATATTATATAATTAGTATCTTATTATTAATAATTGTTACTGATATATGTAATTATATAATTAATATTTTATATTGTTAATATATTAAATTATTATTTTAATAAGATTATATAATTAGTAATTATTATTAATTTATAATTATACAATTATTTTTTTATTATTAATAATTATTATTAATATATAATTAATGTTTATATTGTTAATATATTAAATAAAATTTATAATAATATATAATATATTACAATTATTATTAATATATTAATATTATATAATTAGTATCTTATTATAAATAATTAACCAATTTAGGCTTTTAAAACTTTAGTTCTCCATTAATTCTAACCAAACAAGGAATAGTTTAAGCTATGATTTAACTTTAGGCCTCAACCAAACATGAATAATTTTGACCGGCCTAAGTTGGAATAATCAACTTAGGCCAGAACCAAACATGGGGCTTGTGTCTAGCTCTTAATTTTTACAATTCTATCTATTAAATTTATTATTTTACAAAGAAATGTTAAATTAAATGTTTACTTGTTTACGTCGACCTTAGTTAATCGAATAACTGAATTAATACTGATATTTTTAAAATGTAGTGCAGGGCAGAACAATTCTTTTTATATATATATATATATATTTTTTAAACGTGATAGACAAAATTAATATTGCTTAAATTTTTGCTGACGTATCTATATAGGAGGCACCTTTTATATACATTTTCTTAACTATAGAGCAGTGGCCAGACGAGAGACCAAAAATATGAGGTCGCCATTTCAAAAAAAAACAAAACAAAAAAATAAGGTCGCTAATTATCACTAAAAAATAATTCCTGGTATCTAAAATAACTTTTGGGGAAAAACCATTCGGCTGAAAGAATCTCATATACATCACCTGCTGTCACAATTGTGTCTAGATCGGAAAATTTTTATCGGTAAAAATTAAGAAAAAGTAAGAGAGAAAAACAGAAACAATACACCATATTTTTAATTAGAGAAAGATTGATAGATTTTTATCAAGTTAAAAAAAAAATGAATAGTTAAAAATTCTACCGATTCAAATTTAGTTTTTTTTAGTCCGATGCATAGATAGAGGGAATTTTTATATTAGAGCTCTAGTAAAATATAAAATGTTTTTAAAAAAACTTTTTATATTTACTAGACAATGTTTAAAGAAACAAATACAAACTGGTTTAAATTGGTAGAATTTCTATTGATTCAAACTTTTAAATTTTTAAGATCAATAAAAATTCTACCAATCTTTCTACTAATTAAAAATATCAAAAATATGATATACTATTTCTGGTTTTCTCTCTCTATTTTCTTAATTTCTACGGATACCAAGTTTCCGTCCAGGCCTATTCTCTTCTCTGTACGACTGTACGCATGAACTGTGATATACCTAAGTAATTTGAAATATTGAAATGGGTTAAAAAGAAACTGATTGGTAAAATCATTACTTTTTTTCCGGTATGTAAGCAGATTCATGACCTTTTGGACTTTTCTTAGCCCATAATTATGACCAGACAAATCCTCTTCTCCTTCTGAAATTCCACTGGAAAGTGACTTTTTGTTACTTTTTTTCTAGGAGGAGAGCATTTGTCTGATCGTAAACTGGTTCTAGCGACTTGTACAAGTTCAAGTTACTTCATTCAAAAAAAAAAGTTACAAGTTACAACGAACTGACTGCAGAACAATAATTGGCCGAGATATTTTGTGGCAGGTACTACTGTTGAGCTACTGCAATGGGTCATTCTACAAGTCACTTGGCAATTGGCATCATATAAAGCCCTTTCTAAACCCTATGTCCGTACGTATATGTCGATTTTGATTTCTTAGGTTAAAATTATATTTGTAAGATACAGTGTCACACCCCGCGGTCACGCGATGCGACAGTCTCCCGCCATAAGCATACAACGTCGTGTATACTTACAAGGCTATTCAATTTATACTTAACAATTCAAAACTAAATAATATAAACCAAGTTTAGATATACACAAATCATAACACACAGTCTGATCAGAATACAATACAACAAAAGTATCTCATCTGGATACTAACCATGAGGCCTACCCTAAAACTATACATCAAAATATATCTAGAGTTATGAGGTGGTAAGCTACTATGGCCTACTACTCGCGTGCCTCTCCGGAATCAATCGCACCAGTACCTGTAAAATAACCGGGAGGGTGGGGGGTGCGAATTTTCCACAGTTTAGATTATTGAACTTGCAATCAAACTCTATATTCAACAATGAAATCCAAACAATAACAATGCAAACAGATATATATAATCATAAACAACAGAATGCCAATGCTCGACAATAATTTATCAACCTGAAACACAGTTCACGAAATTCCCAATATGAATTTCAAAACACAACATATATTTTGGCTTAACTCGACTCATTAGGGCTTGTAGCAACTACAGATGTTCTTTCGAGCTGGACCGTTATCAAACTCACATCTGTAGGGTTACAGACGCCTACAGATGGCCAACTAAGCTGGATTCTTTATCTGACACCCATCTGTAGCTGTTTGGCTTAACCATTTCCTAAGGTTTGGTTACAAGTCGCCTATACAGGTCAACTTGACAAAAATGCAATCACACGGACTCAAAGTCAGCCATAACGCTCAACTTTGCAATTTCATTCAAATCGAATCACAATCAGCTATCAGCCTTGCACAATTCATTTAAACAGGTCAACGGATAGGTCACCATCACCTTATCCAGCCACCTAAATAGGTCGGTCTTGCAAATTCATAACAAGTCAACGCATATGTCAGCAGCGTCATCTTATCCAGCCACCTAAACAGGTCGATCTGGCAAATTCGAACAGGTCAACGCATAAGTCAGCAGCGTCACCTTATCCAGCCACCTAAACAGGTCGGCCTGGAAAATTCATAAACACAGGTCAACGGATAGGCCACCGTTACCTTATCCAGCCACCTAAACAAGTCGGCCTGGCAGATTCATTCACATAAAAAACAATTAATAGAACTAATCAAATAATAACCATACCAACATGCTAATCAACATTAACTAAACAATTCAATCATTCTCATTTATCCAAGAATCAATATGCAGCATGAATTTCAAAATATGCAACAATTAAGCATTCAACATGACAAACGAATAAACAGTTTAATTCCTGAAAATAAAGTATCAAACAAGTCCAAGAATCCCACACCTGTTTAAGACGAGCGTACCGCTTAGTTACAAATCGAGCGTCTCGAATTGCCTCGCTAATTCTTGCTCGACTGAGCCTACACCTATATTACACGTATACTAGGTTTAATTCGGGTTTAGTGGTCTATACATTTACTTAGGGTTTGTACAATCATAAATCAATTCTTATGTTTTGGTATCGAATCTTTTCGGTTCCTTCTTTCTTATTAAAAATCTCATATAACAGTGCACAATTGCATCTAGGCCCTCTAGCCATATACCATTTCACCTTGGTAACCATCAATCACCGTTTCACTACTTTGGTTCTCGGATCAATTCAATTTACCGATTGGTTAAACTCTAATTTGGTCAAAACCTCAAATTAACCGTTAAACGTTCTAAAAATCCAAAATCAGGAAGTAACCCTACTGATTACAAGTCTAATTGGTCGGATTAAACAAATCAAATCATGATTATGCCAACTTTCAGTTTTGGCACAAAATCCTAGAAATCAGATTTCACAAATCGGGAGGAAATCGGGAAAAAGATTGAAAATTAACAAGCAAGGAGTGTAGAGGAACTAGTCCTCGAGCAATTCAAACACAAATCTCGAGTTTAAAACGAAGACCAGAGAAATCGAGAAATCTGAGCTTTTTCGAGAGAATTAGAAAGGGAAAGAAATACCAAATAGGAGAGCTAGGAGAGATCCACAGCCGCTTACTCGGTCCTGACTTCGATTTCTCGCAACAATCGGGGTTTGAGAGGGAACATAAACTCTCTCTTTCTTTTTCTTCTCTCTTGGCAGAAATTCACTTGAAAATGGTGAAAATAACGAAGTGGGAGAGAGAGAAGGTTCGATTTGAGTTTTAGGATTAAAATTACTCTGAGTGCGGATTAACCAATCCGCACTGCGGGTAACTTGACCTGCACTCAGTACTTAGTCGATTTTCAGAACATGAAATTTAACACAGAAATAACCCGCAGTGTGGGTAAACTAACCCGCAGTGAGAATTTAGTAAATTTTTGACATAATTTCAGAAAAAGTCCAAGCCTAATGCGGATGCATTCAACCCGCAGTGCGAGTTAATCAATCCGCACTGAGGACTTAGAAAAATTCAGACCAACACAGAATTGCATGAGTGTGGATGCACCAACCTGCAGTGCGGGTTAACCAATCTGCACTCAGCCTATAAAATCTCAAAATCTCGAAGTTTCAACGCGGTTTCGATTCATATTTGACTTACTTATTTAGGAGAACCTTAATTAAGATTTAAATTTCTATTTTGTTAGCATGATTTATCGATTCTTGCTTTTAAATCATTTGAATTTAATTGTAAAAATTTCGTAACGTAACATATAGTTCAAACAATTCTTAACATGTCGATTATATTTTGCTTATTTATGCAAAATGCATAATTTATAGAGTATCATCTTGACGACGTTGATTTTTTTTACTCGTATGGATGAGAATTTTAACGCTACTCAGTAGCTATTACAAAAACTATTGAACAATCTACAGACTTCAATTAGATGCAAAAAATAAAGTATTAAATATCAAATGTTGCGTTAAGATTCGTAATTATATGTCTGCAGACTTACTCTACAAAAATTATCACTATATTATTTTATTTTATTTAGGCAATGATGTCATAATCATCAATTTTTTTTTTTATAAAACTTAGTACGTTCTCCCGAATTCTTTACTGAAACTAACTAGCACAGGGTCTTTTTTCTCAATGCCTCTTGGGACAGCTCAACAAGAACTGCCATGGCATTTGTTCTGTATGACAAGGAAGGAGGACTCCAAGCGAACCACACTCTACATGCCTCATGCACTGATCCACTACAAGCCGAAGCAATGACACTCATACAGGTACTGACATACATAGAGAATGAAAATGTCACACTTGTGACCCAACATACGTTGATATGCACTGACTGCAGTGTGTTAGTCAATGCAATTTTACAAAAAACATTTCTGGAACTCCCTTCCTGGAGGGCAGCTGAGAAGGTGGCAGAAGGGGCAAAACGGTACACTAAAATGATGGAAACAACAACATTGAGATATGTCACAAGGAAGTCAAATAACACAACCTCACCACCTAGCTAATTGTACGGTTCCAGCACAGGTAGCAGAAAGGGCAGGGTTAAGGCCACAAATTGATTTGGAGTTCTTTAAGATATTGGATGAACATGGTGGAATCTAATAAACAAGGAAAAGGATTGTAACACAGGATCTATCATACACAGTATCCTGCTGTACAGTGGTGGATCTAGAGGATCTATCATATACAGTATCCTGCTTTACAGTGGTGGACCTAGAATTTCTATCACAATATAACACTAATTGAATTGAAATAGCTAATTAGGTTCAAACCCTTTAACTTATCAGATATAATACTATATCTGTACATCTCACTTTTATCATACAATAAAAGCATACAAAAAATAAAAGTAAATTGCAAAATTAATAGAGTTAAATCGTAAATTCAAATGTTACACAACAAATAATGTTATATATATGATAAAATAAAATAATAATTAAGAAGCAAAGATATTTGTCAATAATAAAAACCGAATCAAAATATTGATAATATACCATCTTATAGTGGCACATAGGGTGAACAAAAAATTTGTAGTTCGTGATTAGATTTGAGTTTGATTTGAAAAAAATCATAAAAAAATTGATTCAAAATAGTTCGAAATTAATTCAATCCAAATTCAAACTAGACCTAGTTCGTTCAAAATAGGTTCGTGAACTATTCTAGTTCGAATCTCAAAGTAACATGAACTGTTAATTTTCGCTGATGACTTAAAAATTAAAATATAAGGCCACCCATAATTCATAACTCGTAAGTCGTAACCCTTACTCTTAGTTCTAAAACTCTAGACGATGTTCACCTCTTACTTTCGACGATTACGATCACTTTGCCTTGTCGTAACAAAGTTCGTAAATGATTCGAAATTGAGTTCGTAAAAAGTTCGATTCAAAATTATTTCAAACCAAACTTAATTTGAAATTAATTCAAATCAAACTCAAACTGAAATAAGTTTAATTCATTTGCAACCCTAGTGGCACACAATAAATATTTGAACATAAAAGTAGGAAAAGGTAGGCATACACATCAGCACATGTATACCTATGAAATGACAATTGGGCTTTTGGTGAATATATAAGATGAAATATATACGATGGAATGTCATGCACACACAGATAGTAAATATTTGGGCTTTCACTGAGCCCAATTAGTTTGAAATTTGAAAAGTTAAATATCATATATAATAAATTAGTGGATCTCATAGTTAGAATTGTTTTTTTACTTTTCTCTTCTCCTCTTTTTAATTTTTGTTCTACAGCCGATTGTGGTCAAAGCAAAGGTATTTTTAAACCAGGAGTAGGCACTCCATCGAATTAAGAGTAGGTACATAAAAAAATTAATACTAATTCTAAAAAAAATTAAATTAAGAGGTATTGCTGCATAACTTGAGAGGCTATTTGCAAATGAAGTAGAAGACTTCCTACAACTCTTTAGCTGGTATATTATTTTTAGAACAATGCACTTCACATTTCTTAGATAGATACAGGAGGAATTTGCAGATTCCAACTAGTAGGGTAATTTAAGTTTTTCATTTGCTTGTGATGTAATTCAAACTTTGTTTAAATTCAATGCATACCTACGGGTTTTAACTGAAAAAAAAAAAACTAACTATTTAGAAAATTGGTACCCAACTCTCCGATAACAGCTCATTGAATGCACTTAGAGCTGCTAATGATTAAGATTCGGCTCTTAACTCAGCTCATTTTTTAAAGAAAAATCTCAGTTCGACTCGGCTCATGAAAGAAAAAGCTCGATTCGACTTGGCTCATAAAAAAAAAAGCTTGACTCGGCTCCCGAACTCACGAGTCGGCTTACGAGCCGACTCATATTTTTAATACATGTATATTTTCATTTGCTATAAGACCTATCTTCATGCTGATGTTTGATTAATTTACATGTAGAGACTAATTTTTTCAAATTTATAATACATGTATATCTTCATTTGCCATGAGACCCTACTTCAAATTTTTTCAGATTTCGAATTTTTTTCAGATTTCAAATTTTTTTAGATTTTAATTTTTCAAATTTCTAAATTTTTTAGATTTCAAATTTTTTTCAGATTTCAAATTTTTCAGATTTCAAATTTTTTTCAGATTTCAAAATTTTCAAATTTCAAAATTTTTTAGATTTCAAAATTTTTCAGATTTCAAATTTTTCAGATTTCAAATATTTTCAGATTTCAAATTTTTTCAGATTTCAAATTTTTCAGATTTCAAATTTTTTATATTTCAATTTTTTTCAGATTTCAAATTTCAAAGTTTTCAACATATAATTTGAGCTGGTATTTTGAAATTATTTTTAAAAAATGATATTTTTTTCAAATTTCTTTAGATCATTTATTTAAAAAATAATAAAAGTTTTTGAACATGTAATTTAAAGTAAGAAGAATATCTCTATCCCACTTCAATCATTTCTTTAAAATAATTAAATGATCATTTTTTTAACATGTAATATGAGCCGACTCCCGACCTCGCAAGTCGAGCCGAGTTGAGAAAAGTGTTTACATGAGTTGAGCCGAGCCGAGCTTTTTTCTTTCAAAAGTGAGCTGAATCAATTTAGAGCATTTTTTAGTTTCAAATCTAATTTATTATGAAATATTGAGCCGCTCAACTCATTAGCAGCCCTAAATGCACTGTTCCCAAACATAGCTATTACATGCCTTACATCACAAATCCGAGCTTACAAAATGACAATATCGTATGTTGTTACATGCTTCAAAATCAAGATTCTATAGTACGCGAAAACATTAAAAAAGAATTGTCGTGAACAATTCAGTTATAACAAAAACTAATTTACATAGCGTTTATTTTTTCAAAAATTATATTATATAATTATATTAATTATCAACAAAATCTAAAATTTCATACAGCAATAAGTAATATCAAATTGAATAAGAAAGTATAATATACATATTGAGCCAGTATAAAATTTAATATTTTATTCAAAATATCTCTAGTAATAGCATACAATATTTATCTTTATTATTTAAAATAACCTAAACATCATGTCATAAACTTTTTTTTTTATTTAGAAGCAAAAACAATCTAGGTCTTAAAAATTTGGTCCTTAAAACCTTTTCAATTTGGATCTGAAAATAAAAAAAAGCCTATATAACATAGTGTACGCTATTTGCACTACATGCTATATACTATGAGGAGGGTTCAAATTCACTCAAATTTTTGTGCATCCAAATGCACCCTATCATTTTTCTCCATTTTCAAAGTCCGAATAGTCAATCCGAACCATTAGATGCGATCTACATATTAAGATGTGCTTCGAGACCAAATTT
Organism: Carex pumila; assembly: GCA_033356055.1. Classification (NCBI taxonomy): domain Eukaryota; kingdom Viridiplantae; phylum Streptophyta; class Magnoliopsida; order Poales; family Cyperaceae; genus Carex; species Carex pumila. The sequence continues at coordinate 22,354 of JARJHM010000795.1, read as the reverse complement.
TATATTTTTTGAAATTTTTTTACTATTTATAAAGCTACTTTGAAAATCGCTGGTTTTACATTTTCTGGACCATTAGATCGGCGATTTTCAAAGTGGCTTTATAAATAGTAAAAAAATTCCAAAAAATGTAAAATTTGGTCTCCAAGCACATCTTAATATATAGATCGCATCTAACGGTTCGGATTGACTATTTTGACTTTGAAAACGGAGAAAAAGAATTTGAAAAATAGGATGCATTTGGGTGCACAAAAATTTGGGTGCATTTGAACCCTCATGCACTATAGTGTTATAGCTGAAATAGTGTATTTTTATTTCACAACTTAGCATTTAAGGTTTGAAAGCTTTATATCACTACTATAGCACGCTATTTAAAACACCGCTCAAAATACATAAAAACCTCGATATACTGAGGCGTACCTAGAAAACTTACAATACAACGATCGTCTAGGTAATTTTTTACAATCCATGTTTTAAATTTTTTCAGAATGGATCAACTATAAGATCATTTATTTATAAGGGCAACAAAATAGTATACAAAGTCAATTAAACACTCATTATTTAATAGAAGACAGTGAGTTAGCTCCACGGGCGCAAGTATCATCTCAGGTATTACAGAGGATTATCCTCACTTTATGGTTTGAGATTAAATCTCAACTGATTTAAAATTTGAGTCATTATAGAAATGGTATTATTGGGCTTTGAGATTCCTGCCAAGTTAAAAAAAACAGTCCAGATCTTGAGAGGATGTGAGTTCGCTCCATTCCGTAGTCTCGAAAACTCGAGGAAGCACAAATTTCATCTGGGGCTGATTTGAAGCACCAGCGACAGGTTGAGGTAATGAGCTTATTACTAACACTATTCAAGTTGGCCTTATTTGCCTTCTAGTATTTAGCATAGTGACAAGATGTCCGAATTATATTCATTAAATTTTTTTTGAAGTGATGCCGAACCGAATATTAAATTATTCGGTTGACCGAACTTTGATCAAATTAAATCCGAATAATTCCCGAATTTACGAACTTTTTCCAAATTTTACGAATTATTTACGAATTTTTCCTGAATTTTTTCAAGAACAATTATTTTTTTTATTTTTTATTTTTTGCTCTCTTGCAGGACTGAGATTTCTAATCGGATAATTTTGAATCATTCTTGAATTATACTCGAATTATACGTAAATTATAAATTTTTGATCTTGCAGAACTGAACCCGAATAATTCAAATCTAAAGTTTTGTAACACACAATAGGCCCCAAATCCGATCCATACACCAAACCCCACCCCACCGTCTAAAAATCTCCAAAGGCCTTCCAAATTTCCAATAAGTCAATAACAAAAGAATTAAGTTGGGCCAACGGGCTCCTAAGTCATAACATTTAGTCCTGTTTACCACAGGCATAGTATCTCCCTTCGAAACACTGCGAGGGTGCCTAAACCCCAGCTCAGGAACCCCCCTTTCTCTCTCCTCCCGGTTCTGTTCTGGAAACCCTTCTCAATGGAGGACACCGTCTCCTACCAGCGCTTCCCAAAGGTTCGGATCCGCGAGATGCGTGATGACTTCATGAAGTTCGAGCTGCGGGAGACGGACGTCAGCATGGCGAACGCTCTAAGGCGCGTGATGATCGCCGAGGTGCCCACGGTCGCCATCGACTTGGTGGAGATTTCCGTGAACTCCTCCGTGCTGAACGACGAGTTCATAGCGCACCGCCTGGGCCTCATCCCCCTCACCTCCGACAACGCCATGGAAATGCGCTTCTCCCGGGACTGTGACTCCTGTGATGGCGATGGCCAGTGCGAGTACTGTTCCGTCGAATTCCACCTGTCTGCTAAGTGCGAGTCCGATCAGACCCTCGATGTTACCTCCGCTGACCTCCACTCTGTTGACCCCCGGGTGGTCCCTGTTGATGTGCAGAAGGCGTTTGATTCGGATAGCTATGACCCTAATCAGAGGTATTGAAATTTTTGGATTTTCTTTTGCTTCCTTTTTGTTGGTTAGAAAACCCAGTGTCCAGAGTTTGCGAACATTTTTGTTTAATTAGGTTCACAAAATTGATGCCATGCATGATGCATGTATATATTTTGTTAGAAGTTTTTTGGATTAGACAGTTAAAACTAATCCTAGGTTCCTCGCTCAGAAAAATCTGTGAACGAATTGCTTAGACAATTGGAATTAAACCTTAACACTGAGATTTCTGTGAATGTTCTTTCAGTTTTTCTAAACTTGGTGGGTTTTCATTTAATTAAATGCTAGAATTCCAACTGTTCTAACAACTACGGCAGGTTCATGGCGAGGATTTGATTGGTTCTGCTGTAGTATGGTGCATCAGTGCACGTCTGTACCCCATTATTAGTTATTAGTTCAGCATTGATTTACCAATGTAAGATTTTGGCGCTGATCAGTTAAACATAGTCAGGGTGCTTTATATGTCTAGTACTGGTAAGGGATTATTGATGTTTAGTAAATTTTCTACCTTCTTTTGGTTCATTGAGTTAATTTGTGATACTTATTTGTAACTCCTATGTAGAAGCACTGCAGATATTGTATTTTTCCATTACCAATAAAGAATACAAGGAGCATGATCATATGGTCGCATATTGAATGATAGAGCTTCTAATCCAAGAACAACTTGAAAAGCTGTAATGAAATATCTCATTATTTTTACTGTTTTTACAGGGGTATATTAATCGTGAAACTGCGGCGTGGCCAGGAGTTGAAATTAAGAGCCATAGCCAGAAAAGGGATTGGCAAAGATCATGCGAAATGGTCTCCAGCTGCAACTGTCACCTTCATGTACGAACCTCAGATCCACATCAATGAAGAACTGATGGAGACGTTGACATTTGAGGAAAAAGAGAGCTTGGTGGACAGCAGCCCCACCAAGGTTTTCAATATTGACCCTGATACCCAACAGGTCACCTCTTAAATTTTTAACAGATATCTTCATTTCCAATTCTTAGCACAACTTTACTGATTTTTATCTGAATGTTTTTCTTTTTGACATTTTTTATCAGGTGGTGGTGATGGATGCAGAGGCGTACACATATGATGAAGAGGTGATAAAGAAAGCAGAGGCTATGGGGAAGCCTGGCTTGGTGGAGATATATGCTAAGGAGGATAGCTTTATCTTCACCGTTGAGTCAACTGGCGCAATTAAGGCTCCTCAGCTAGTGATAAATGCAATCAAGGTGCTGCAGCAGAAGCTGGATGCTGTGCGGCTCCAGGATGACAATAATTTTAATGAGCTTGATGCACACTTGGGGGGTAGCTAACTATGCTAGCAAATGCTTCTTTGTGTTTATTTTAGTTGTGTTTAGGCTGATGTGACTAATTCATGAAGCTCTGAGAGACGAAGAGATTGAGTTTTCTTCATGCATTGTTGCTTGATGCCACCTTTTAATTTAGTACGGGCTAGTGGTTATATTGTGAAGCCTGAAAATTGCTCAAGTTTGTTTTGTTCTGCTATGGGCTTTTTGGAATGATGCTTTTTTACTAAAACCGAGGGGTTTTGGGTTGTGTTTTGTGAATGTTAAATTTGCTACATCTCCACCAAACTCTTTCTTTACTTTTTCTCCGTTTCTGTGGGTTGTGATTCAGATATACTTGAATCCTGCCACGTTGATTTAGATGCACGGGATGAGCAGTTCTATGTTTATTCAATCTAAAGAAATTTCAGTCTAATTGAAATAATCAAGCATTTTGTAAACTTAAGCCCTCAGTGAGGAGACCCTTCTTCAAGATAATTTTTCTATCATATTATTGCATGGTGTGAGTAAACTTGTAAATTGTACTTGCTACTTGAAAGCAACTAGACCTCAGGCTTTTCCTAGGCTGATTTTTACATGGGCCTTAATGCTGTTATTTATAGGTTTTACCTAACCATTGGTAATAAAGCTCAGTGTAGTGCAACCCCTTCTTGCCAATTGTTCATTGGACGAACTTATAATCCTTGGGAAAAACAGATAAAAATTAGAAAAAGTATCACCAAGAGGATTGTGTTTCTACCTTTGATTTCTGGGCTTAAAATTTGACCAAAATATAAATAACCAATCAATAAATCGAACATGCTAATTTGATCCTGATACGATAAAATGTAAAAAATGATTGATCTAAATCTACCATCATCCTAACAAGAATAAATTCGATCCGGATAAATGATTCGAATATAAAATTATCTAGTAATACCTGTATGTGAATTAATCCGAGCCAACAATTTATGATCTATAAGAGTAAGACTACAGTGCTACGGTTTAATATTCGAGTTTTTAAAATCTTAACGGTCAATCCGAACCATTCATCTTGTTCTCCATATTAATATGTGCTTGGAGACCAAATTGTATATTTTTTGAAAATTTGTTACTATTTTTTTAAATAGATAGAAAATCACTTGATCTAAAAAATTATGCACCATTCAGATATTTGATTTTCTATCTATTTAAAAAAATAGTAATTTTTTTTCAAAAAATGTAAAATTTGGTCTCCGAATACACATTAATATGGAGAACAAGATGAACGGTTCAGATTAACCATTAGAATTTTAAAAATTCAAATATTAAGCCGTTGCACTGTAACCCTCTACACAACTCATAACACTGTAGCCTTACTAGATCTATAAAGCGATATATATCACCCATAAAATATTCTACAAGTCAATAAGTACTCTGAAAGTTTAGATAAAATCTGAACTTGTAATGATCGAATAATAACTCAAAACTTGAAAATACCCTCCAAATTACAAATAAACTGACTCGAAAACAATACGGTTCTACACTGATTCGATATAAAAAAACGATTTAAATCCGACTCGTCTAAGTTGTTAGTTTATTATAATGCTTTAGGCGATAAAGAAGATATTCCCTTGTGCTTTAGTGTAGATTTTTCTATCATGTATAATATTTTTTTACTGAGAACTTTCCAATTTTTTTTAAGTTCTTTTGGGCCAGTTAGACTTAGAGCTGTCTGTCATCAAAGAACTTAAATCACTAAATAACAAATAAAAAAAAGAAATAGATATATAACAGATTATGTGAATTAAACCGTGAGAACCACTTTTCTGATTTTCTCACATACTGTATCCACGTATACCTTTATGTCGTACAACAAATTATAACATAATATATAAAATATCCGCACGAGTTACTCCTTGATTGGTGGTAACAAATTCCTGCCAAAATAACCACGCTCTTCCTCCCTTCAACGCTTATCATAATCGCCCATCATTGAACTCGAGCAAAAATGGAATCCTTGCCTAGGTCCCACAAAGTGTAAGTATCTAACACTAAAGTAAAGTTTCCTGATTTGGGTGATTTATTTTCTTGTATGTATCTATTGTCCATCATATCAAGGTTGAATTTTGGTTAATATATTCGTTATATTTTTGTTATATCTTTATAAACAATTTCCTTTTCAGGGTATTTGGAATAACTGGGAAGTTCGAACCGAAATTTTTTTAGTTACCACTCAAATAAATTAAAATTAAACCACCACCACTTTTGATTCAAAATTAAATTTCTACAATTCATGCTAGTTCAGTTCGCATATCAATTTGGACCGGTGTGCTAGCTTAGCTGAGTTAGTGATTGTTCCTGAGGTTCCGTACAACCAAGTCATTTTTTAATTTTTAAAGTCCAAATAATCGATCCAAACCGTTCATATTGTTCTCCATATTAATATTAGTATCGTGCCTGTGCGTTGCAACGGAAACATATTATAAGACAATAAGGAATAATTCTCATATAAGGTCAAGCATTTTCAATGTATAATAGTTTAACCATTTTCATACAAAATCCAAAAAATGTAATCATAAATGGAGCGACAGGATAACAGTTTAACAAGAAGTTTTAAAAGTTTTTTTCTTTACTTTGAAACATCAAATTTAATATTAATACACATTCATGTTTCCACTGTATTACAACTTAGGATCGCAGTTGTTCCTGAAACATTATAATAAAACTTTTTAGAACATTATTTAGTCACATTATACTGGTACGCAATGTATTCTAGTGCATAATAAAATTTGGGCCGAATTATTTGACTGAGACACTATGCTTAAAGAAAAGAATGTTATATTTTGTCTTGCTAGAACTCATACCTCCAATCTGAAGTACATATCTGCATTGAACGGGCAAAGATATTGACAGGGCTAGAATGGTTTCATGCAGCACACAAATACTAGAGTCAAAACTAAAAAGTATATGACTGGTGTGTTGCCGGAAGTCAAACCAACTTTGTCAATATTTTTATCCCATCAAACTGTACCAAACTGGTATTTTACTAAGCCACGTAGTTTAGCAAAAGAAAGAAAGAAAGAAAGAAAGAAATAAGTAGAGCTAAATCAAAGGTATACTTCATTTTTCAATATGATACTCTTACTAAATAAGCTTTGTATCATCTTAGTTTCAAAACAAATTAAGGAGCAAATTATCAAACAAACAAAAACCCAGCAATTCCAAGTTTTGAATTGCACTCTATTTATGGAAGTTCAATAAATTAAAACCTCTGCAAAAACAAAAGTTGCAGTTTCAATTTATTTAAATTGGCAGAGAAGAGAAAAAAAATATTAAATTCTCAACCAGCATTAGTCATCTCCTCCAGCTTAGCATTGATCTGCTCTGCTGTAAGACCATCCAAGGGCGCAACAAATTTCAGAAATTCAACACCACTGGTACAAAGAATTTCAGAAATTTATAGTAAGTAATAGAATTACCTTTTGAAGTTTAGTGTAATTCCTTCTGGCAACAGTACATACATGTAGTGTAAAAGGTCATGAGTAAAAAGTGTCAAGGGGAAAAAAATAAAGTGTTATAGAAGGGAAAAGACAACACCTAAATAGTAAGTAATGAATTACTATATGATATAGTCTCGTGCTTTTGGGTGTATTACCTCATGTTAATTATGATTAAAAGTGTACTATGTGTACCAAATATATTCAATTGTCATGACTAATTTATGAAATTTATTACACACAGTACACTTTTAATCACAATTAACATAAAAAGGGCATAAACAGTGTTTTAGTCTCTTGCTTTTATTTCACGGAACACTAATTCATGACAATAACAGTTCCATTTTCCATTACCTTAGAGATCCAACCATGTTAATAAACAGTCCCCCTTCCACATTCCCTTATAATACCAGTTCCGGTATGCTTTTCCCATTTCCTAACAAGAGCAGCTCCGGTACCTAGACATGAAAATTACCAGTGTCGGTACAGAGATAAAACAAACCCATGACAATTGTAATTACATAGCAGTCCCCCATAATTGTGAACACCTATTCCTCCAGAAACATCAAAACCATGATAATATTATAATTACATAGCATACCAGTAAAAAGGAACACTAAAAAATTTACATGTCACAAGGAGACGATGAGTAAATTGTACCTTGATGCTTACAATTTGCAGTTTGTACAAACACAATTTAGAAGATTTGCATGGATACAGATCTGAATCGTTCAGTTGGTGTATAAATTAGTTTTAATAAGATAATGAAGGATTTGATATTTGGCTATAAATAGACATATTAAATGTTGGCAACAATATCAGAAAAGATAATGAAGAAACATTTAGATGTATCTTCTTGTGCCAAAAAATATAAGAATGAAGAAAAGAAATTTAAATAAAATATATGTTACCTCAGTATAAAAAAATTTAGATGAATTATGTCGAATATATGAGCCAAACCAAAATTTTAGATTCATTTGATACTTTAATACCTCATCCTTTACCCAAAAAAAAAAAAAAATACACATATGAGCCACAATCAATACACAATTAGACATGTACCGGTACCAGTTATTATTGTTTTTGGATGATACAATATCAAAATCCATATGGGAAAAAGAGGAAGAGAAAAATTTGTTTATGACAAGTTTATGTTACAAAAAAGACCGTTATTGTGGAAGCGGGCTGCCACTGCTGGGGCCCAATTGCCAAATGTTGCTGTCAGCCCTCAGGATTTGTGTCTGTCTTCCCATTCATAAACGGTTCACCAAGTTTAGATACATAAAAATATGCCAACCAGTAATCGAGATCATCAGAACCATTGTAGTTTTGTATAAAGTGATATGTGAACAAAATATATATATACATCAAAATATGCCCTCAGGATTTGTTGCTGTCAGCCCTCTTGAAATGGTTCACTTGTAAATCTCAATACTAACCATGCGACAGTACCCAGACAGATCAAGTGAGTTCAATCAATGGATTAGTATGCCAATTTGGAACCGACAGATCAAGTGAGTTCAATAGATGGCATATAGCTATGTGACACAGTTCTACCAAAATTGATAACTACAGGAAGTAAAAAGTCAAGACGGTAACCCAGAATTGATTCCAAATCGCGAGTAGAGGCGTCAGAGAGCTTCGTCGAGACCTTGGCCGAGAGCTTCGCTGAGAGGTTCCAAATCATGGGTTTGGGGTTCGCATAAGAGAGAGAGACGAGTTCGGGGTCTGAGCCGCGTGAGAGAGAGCTTCGTCCGGTTTTGATTTAGGTTAGAAATCGCCTTCGCAGAGAGAAGGAAGAAGCGAGAGAGCAAGAGACGGAGGCGGGTTGGGTGGGGTTTATGTTATTGGACCCATCCAGTGCAATTTTTCAGCGAAATTTGAAATCGGATAAATCTGATCAAGCAAAAATCAACAAAGACGGGGCTCGGGAAAGAGAGGTGGTGTATCTTTGTACATTTATAGAGAAACAATGAGGTCTTTTATGTGGCGGGTATAGTTTTAACCTAATTTAGACTTCTACATCTAAAACAGATACATTTAATCAAAGGAAGGCAGACTATTTGTTTAGATGGCTCAGATTCAATCTGAAACAAATAAGTAAATCAGGAAGGATCTAGACATTAAACTCCTTAATAAGGAGGAGAGATGTGCTTGCAGACCAAATTTTACATTTTTTTTGAATTTTTTTACTATTTATTAAGCCACTTTGAAAACCGTTGATCCAACGGTGGCTTAACAAAACAGTAAAATCAGAAGCTACCGTTGGATCAGCGATTTTCAAAGTGGCTTAATAAATAGTAAAAAAATTCAGAAAAATATAAAATTTGGTCTCCAAGCACATATTAATATGGAGAACAAGATGAACAGTTTGGATCTATCATTTGGACTTTAAAAATTGAAAAATGACTTGGTTGTACGGGATTTCAGGAACAATCGAATGTATATTAGCCTACCCCTCTCTCTCTCTCTCTCTATATATATATATATATATTTCTTTTTTGATATGCCAGTGGGCTAGCGTACCATTTTTTTAAGTTATGTTTTTGTTTAGTTGTGTTTGAAATTTTTGAACTAAATTTTTTTTCCCCTGTTTTATTCTATTTTATTATGTGATGTTTAAAAGTATATGTACATATAAAATTAATCGGAGAAATTATAGAAAAAAAAACACACTTGTTTAACAAATAAAATTTTGTACCAAATTTAAACTAAAAATCACTATCTCCATTCTATTATTAAGCACATTGGGTCTTCGATCCACCAACTGCTACGATTAAAAGTTAAAATTTCAGATTTAATCTCAGCCCTCCAATTACATAATATGTCTTTTTTTATTAAATGCATTTTAATAATGTGTAGAAGTCTAAATTTAACTAAAAACATACTCGTCACACGTACCGCTACACGATGCATTACAACTAAAATTAAATAAACTCTGAAATTTAGCAATATAATATGTTTCCTTATTTCATTCATTCCTTATTTCTTCCTCTCCAATTTAGTGATATAATTATGTTTCTTTATTTCTTTCATTTCTTATTTCTCTTCTATGTTTCTATAGCTATTGCTGTGAGACATCTAGAAATATTATCAATTTTGTCTCTATACAGATCATCATATTTGATAACAAGTTATTTGGCTTTTAGTGATTTTTTTCTTTGTTTCCTTATTTCTCCTCTTCATATATCTACATGCATCTCTTGCATCTTTTATTTGTATGAGAATACGTTGGTCTATTCTTTTATTGTTGAGTAATTATGTTTTTATTGGTCTATTTTTTATGAAAATATGTCATTTTATATGAGATTTTTTCTCTTATAATATATTTCCGTTGCAACGCACGAGCACGATACTAGTAACAAATTATATGCATAATATGAGTAGTGTTTTATACTAAGTTGGTGCACAAATTACTACAAATTATATACACAACATAACATAACAAAACATAACTAAAAAAATTTGGTGCGCTAGCCTAGTTGGCACAATGAAAAATAAAAATAAAAATAAAAATTTGATGCGCTAACTTTGGTCCAAGTTGTTGTGTAAACTGGACTAGCGTGGGTGGTTAAGAATTCTATTTTGAACTTTGAGATTTGTAATGATATTTTAAAAATGAAAGGTTTATTATATTATAATTAGAATAAAGCTAGGGTGTGATGTGCTCACTAAGAGAGTTTGGTGAGCACAACTCTAAAAGTTCATCGTATCGACTTCAAACGCTGAATCCAAACCGATGAAATCCATGTGGTTCATGAGTGATGCATGTGCATGCAAAATTTTGAAAGTTTTGAGTTCATTTGCTACACGGTCAAGCGGTCAAAGAAATAAACATTTTATTAAGTTAATTTATAAGTTATTTTATATATTTCTTTGACTGCTTGACCGTGTAGCAAATGAGCTCGAAACTTTCAAAATTTTGTATGGATATGCATCACTCATGAAGCAGATGGATTTCAATAGTTTGGATTTGACGTTTGAAGTCAATCCGATTAACTTTTAGAGTTGTGCTCACCAAACTATCTTGGTGAGCACATCACACCCTAGCTTTACTCTTATAATTATATAAATATATTGAAATTATATGCATTGATTATATATATATATATATATATATATATATATATATATATATATATATATATATATATATATTATGAGGAGGGATGTTACAACAATTTTTGAGTTACAATAAGTTACAACAAACATTTTCTACATTTTCAAAGTCCAAATCGTCGATCCAAACTGTTAGATGTGATATCTACAATAAAATGTGCTTAGAGACCAAATTTTACATTTTTTGGAATTTTCTTACTGTTTATTAAGATGAGTACAAAAACTAGTCAAATTCATATCATTGAATTTTGTACCCATCTTAATAAATAGTCAAATTCAAACCATTAAATTTCTTACTATTTATTAAGATGGGTACAAAAACTAGTCATATTCTGTTAGGGTAGTTACCACCCTGTTGGCCATATGGAGACACTACTAGTATATTGCAACCTTTAATTAAATTGAAGTATTCTATTAGGGTTGTAACTATCATCTTCTCTTGTCATTTGGCGATACTACTAGAGTGTTGCAAAGACCTTTAATTGGAGTATTATATTAGGGTCGTAACTACCCACTTCTCTTGCTATTTGGAGATAATACAAAATTGCTAAAAAGACCTTCAATTTGAGTGTTTTATTAGGGTTGAACTACCCTCTTCTCTTGCCAATTGGAGACACTACAAGAGTGCCACAAAAATCTTCAATTAGAGTGTTGTATTAAGGTTCCAACCACCCTCTTCTTGTGCCATTTAGAGACGCTACCAGTATGGTGCAAAGACCTTCAATCAGAGTGTTGCATTGGAGTTGCAATTGCATTATTCTCTTACCATTTGCTGACATAACTAGAGTGCAGTAAAGACTTTTAATTGGAGTATTGTATTGGAGTTGGAACTGCTCTATTCGCTTATCATTTGGAGACACTACAAATGTGCTGAAAATTCCTTCAATTAGAGTGTTGTATTAACAACCACCGTCTTCTCTTGCCATCTGGAGACAATACCAATTTGATTCAAAGGCCTACAATTGGAGTATTATATTGGGGTTGCGACCACCTATTTCGCTTGTCATTTGGAGACACTACTAGTTTGCTCGAAAATTCAATTGGAGTGTTGTATTAGGATTGCAACCATCCACTTCTCTTGCCATCAATGGACACTAGTGTGCTACAAACACATTCAATTGGAGTGTTGTATTAGGATTTCAACTGCTCAATTCTCTTGCCATCTGGAGACAATACTAGAGTGTTGTAAAGGTCTTCAATTGGAGTGTTATATTAGAGTTGCAACAATCCTCTTCTCTTGCCATCTATAGACATTACTTGAGTTTTGCAAAGACTTTCAAATGGAGTGTTATATTAGGGTGGCAACTACTATCTTTTCTTTCCATATGGAGACACTACTAGAGTGTTGCAAATACTTTCAATTGGAGTGTTTCATTGGAGTTGCAACTACCCTCTTCTCTTGCCATTTGGAGAAACTACAATAGTATTGCAAAGACCAACAATTGGAGAGTTGTGTTCGGGTTGCGACCACCCACTTCTCTTGCCATTTGGAGACACTACTTGTGTGCTGCAAAGACTTTCATTTGGAAAGTTGTATTGGGGTTATAACCACCTTCTTCTCTTTCTATCTAGAGATACTACTAAGGTGCTGCAAACACATTTAATTGGAGTGTTGTATTAGGGTTGCAACCATCATCTTCTTTTTCTATATGGAGACACTACTAGTGTGCCATAAAGACCTTGAATTGGAATGTCGTATTGGGGTTGCAATGACCCTCTTCTCATGCCATCTAGAGACACTACTAGATTACTACAAATACCTTCAATTGAATCATTGTATTAGGGTTGCAACTACTCTCTTCTCTTGTCATCTGGAGATACCTTTAACTATAGTGTTGTATTGGGGTTGCAACTTCCCTATTATATAGCTATTTACAGACATTACTTGAGTGCTCCAACCACATTCAATTGCAGTATTTTATTGCTGTTACAAATGCCCTATTATCTTGACAACTAGAGACACCACTCGAGTGCTCTAAACACCTTCAATTGAAGTAATCTTTTAGGGTTGTAAAGGTCCTATTATCTTGCTATATAGAGAGACAAACACTACTAGAGTCCGGCAAACACTTTCAATTGGAATTTTGTATTAGGGTTGCAAATGCCCTATTATCTTGTTAAATGGAGACACTACTAGAGTGCTCCTCACACCATAAATTAGAGTGTATTAGGATTGAAAATGCCTTATTGTCTTGCCATATGGAGAAACAATTCAAGTGCTCCAAACATCTTCAATTGGATTGTTTTATTAAGATTGTAAATACCCTATTATCTTGCTATATAGAGATACAACTAGAGTGCTCCAAACATCTTCAATTGGAGTGTTTTATTACGGTTGAAAATGTCTTATTATCTTGCTAATTGGAGACACAACTAGAGTGCCCGAACTCCTTCAATTGGAGTGTTGTCTTAGGGCTGTAAATACCCTATTATCTTCCTACATACAGTCACTACTAGAGTGCTCCAAACACCTTCAATTGGAGTGTTGTATTAGGGTTGTAAATGCCCTATTATCTAGCCATATAGAGACATGACTAGAGTGCTCCAATTAGCTTCGATTAAAGTGTTGTATTAGGGTTGTAAATGCACTATTATCTTGCCATCTGGAGATACACATAGAGTCCTCCTAACACCATCCATTGGAGCGCCGTATTAGGGTTGTAAACGCCATATTACCTTGCCATCTGGAGATACTATTAGAGTACTCCAAACACCATCAATTGGAGTGTTTTATTTAGGTTGTAAATGCCATATTATCTTGCCATCAAGAGTAACTACTAGAGTACTCCAAACGCCATCAATTGAACTGTTGTATTAGGGTTCTTAATGCCCTATTATCTTGCAATATGGACACTACTAGAGTGCTCCATTGACGTTCAATTGGGTGTTGTACTAGGGTTATAAATGCCCTATTATCTTCCTATATTGAGTCACTACTAAAGTGCTCCAAAAACTTTCAATTAGAGTGTTATAATAGGGTTGTAAATTCCCTATTGTCTTGCCATCAGAAGACACAACAAGAATGCTCTTAAGGGTTGTAAATGTCTTTTTATCCTCCTATATAGAGTCACTACTATACCAAACACCATCAATTGGAGTGTTGTATTAGGGTTGTAAATGCCCTATTGTCTTGCCATTTGGAGGCATAACTAGAGTGCTCCTAGCAGCTTCAATTGGAGTGTTGTATTAGGGTTGTAAATGCCCTATTATCATGCCATCTGAAGACACTACTAGAGTAATCGAATTACCTTTAATTGGAGTGTTGTATTAGGGTTGTAAATGTCCTACTATCTTTCCATCTAAAGATACAACTAGAGTGCCCGAAACACATTTAATTGGAGTGTTGTATTAGGGTTGTAAATGCCCTACTATCTTGCTATATAGAGTGACTACTAGAGTGCTTCACACACTTTCAATTAAAGTGTTGTATTAGGGTTGTAACTGCCCTATAATCTTGCCAAATAGATACACTACTAGAATGCCCCAAATACCTACAACTGGAGTGTTGTATTAGGGCGGTAACTACCCTGTTATCATTCCACCTAGAGACACAACTAAAGTGCTCCAAACATCTTGAATTAGAGTGTCATATTAGGGTTGTATATGCCCTATTAACTTGTTATATAGAGATACTACTAGAGTGCTCCACTTGCCTTCAATTGAAGTATTGTATTAGGGTTGTAAATGCCCCATTATCTTGCAATATGGAGGCACAATTAGAATACTCCAATCACCTTCTATTGGAGTGTTTTGTTAGGTTTTAATTGCTATATAGAGAGTCACTACTAGAGTGCTCAAGACACCTTCAATTGGACTGTTGTATTAGGATTGTGAATGCCCTATTATATTATCTTGCCACATAGAGACTACTAGAGTGCTCCAATTACCTTCGATTGGAGTTTTGTATTAAGGTTGTATATGCCAACCTATCATGCCATATGAAGACACAACTAGAGTGCTTTAAACACCTTCAATTGGAGTGTTGTCTTAGGGCTGTAAATACCCTATTATCTTCCTACATACAGTCACTACTAGAGAGCGCTCCAAACACCTTCAATTGGAGTGTTGTATTAGGGTTGTAAATGCCCTATTATCTTGTCATATAGAGAGACTACTATAGTGCCCCAAACACTTTCAATTGGAGGGTTGTATTGGGGTTGTAAATTCCCTATTATCTTGCTATCTAGAGACACAACTAGAGTGCTCCTAACACTTTCAATTGGAATGATCTTTTAGGGTTGTAAATGCCCTATTATTTTGCTATATAGAGACAGACACTACTTGAGTCCGCCAAACACTTTCAATTGGAGTTTTGTATTAGAGTTATAAATGCCTTATTATCTTGTCAAATGGAGACACTACTAGAGTGCTCCATACACCTTAAATTGGAGTGTTGTATTAGGGTTGAAAATACCCTATTGTCTTGCCATCTGGAGACATTATTCAAGTGCTCCAAACACCTTCAATTGAAGTGTTTTTATTAGGGTTGTAAATGCCCTATTATCTTGCCATATAAAGACATAACTAGAGTGCTCCAAACATCTTCAATTTGAGTGTTTTATTACAGTTGTAAATGCTCTATTATCTTGCTATCTCAAGACACAACTGGAGTGCCCGAAACTCCTTCAATTGGAGTGTTATATAATAGTTGTAAATGCCCTATTATTTTGCTATATAGAGTCACTACTAGAGTGCTCAAAACACCTTTAATTGAAGTGTTGTATTAGGGTTGTAAATGCACTATTATCTAGCCATCTGGAGACACAACTAGAGTCCTCCTAACACCAACCATTGGAGCACCGTATTAGGGTTGTAAATGTCATATTACCTTGCCATCTAGAGACACTATTAGAGTACTCCAAACACTATCAATTGGAGTGTTTTATTAGGGTTGGAAATGCCATATTATCTTGCCATCAAGAGTAACTACTAGAGTACTCCAAACACCATCAATTGAAGTGTTGTATTAGGGTTCTTAATGCCCTATTATCTTGTAATATGGAGACACTACTAGAGTGCTCCATTGATGTTCAATTAGAGTGTTGTACTAGGGTTATAAATGCCCTATTATCTTCCTATATAGTCACTACTAAAGTGCTCCAAAAACCTTCAATTAGAGTGTTGTAAGGGTTGTAAATTATGTATTGTTTTGCCATCAGGAGACACAACAAGAATGCTCCTAACATCTTCAACTGGAGTGTTATATTAGGATTGTAAATGTCATTTTATCCTCCTATATAGAGTCACTACTATAATGCTCCAAACACCATCAATTGGAGTATTGTATTAGGGTTGTAAATGCCCTATTGTCTTGCCATTCGGAGGCATAACTAGAGTGCTCCTAGCAGCTTCAATTGGAGTGTTGTATTAGGGTTGTAAATGCCATATTATCATGCCATCTGGAGACACTACTAGAGATCAAATTACCTTCAATTGGAGTGTTGTATTAGGGTTGTAAATACTCTACTATCTTTCGATCTAAAGATACAACTAGAGTGCCCGAAACAAATTCAATTGGAGTGTTGTATTAGGGTTGTAAATGCCATACTATCTTGCTATATAGTGACTACTAGAGTGCTCCACACACTTTCAATTAAAGTGTTGTATTAGGGTTGTAAATTTCCTATTATCATGCTATATAGAGTCACTACTAGAGTGCTCCTAATGCCATCAATTAGAGTGTTGTATTAGGGTTGTAAATGTCCTATTATCTTGCCATCTGGAGATACTATAAGTGTGCTCCAATTACATTCGATTGGATTGTTTTATTAGGGTTGTAAATGCACTATTATCTTGCCATATAGAGACACTGTTAGACTGACCCAATTACCTTCACTTGCAGTGTTGTATTAGGGTTGTAAATGCCCTATTGTAATGTCATGTGGAGACACAACTGGAGTGTTCTAACCACCTGGAATTGGAGTATTGTACTAGGGTTGTAAATGCCCTATTATCTTGTCATCTGACGACACAACTCGAGTGCTCTAATCACCTTCAATTGGAATTTTATACTTTGGTTATAAATGCCCTATTATCTTCCTATATAGAGTCACTATTAAAGTGCTCCAAACATGTTCAATTAGAGTGTTATATTAAATATAGTAAATGCCCTATTATTTTGCCAAATCGAGACACTACGAGAGTGCTCCATACACCTTCAATTGGAGTGTTGTATGTTCACACAAAAGCGTGCACACAAAGTTTCAGGTACAGCTAGCTGTACCCTTTTAAACCGTGATTGAGCTTTTGAATTAGGTTGCAAGTGCACAACTTTTGTTCAAGAGTATAATCAGGTATCGATCCTCAGAGACGATACACTTCTATTCTAGATCACTACTTATCCTAGTTAGGTACTAGAAGTGAAAAGTTTGGTTTGAATTCGTTTCAAGTTTCTAAATTCAACAACAGAAGATAACAAAAAAATAAATGTTGGTTCAAATTGATTTAAAATGAAGTTTCTAGGGTTTCAAATTTCATCCTCAATCTTGCCTCTCCGGACCTTCACGCGACCCGCATGCTTTCGCATGCGACCCTTGTGACATGACCCGCATGGTCTCCCATGCGACCTGTGTGGTCCTTGAGTGAATGCAGTATTGAACTCGTTTTTGAATTATTTACTTGTGCAAGGATCTACTGACAATACCTAAAGTTCTTGGACCTCAACTTTCGTTTATTGGATTAATGAACCTAGTAAGGAATTGCAATTTCACCTTCTTAGATTTACAACCTCAAACTTTCGTTTACAAGTGTTCAATCTAAGTCATTTGATCGGTTTGCTAAAGGTATCCATTATCTCTCGATAGATGGAAATCTCACCTCTCGGTTCAATTGATCTATCTTTTTAGATCCAAGACCTACCTCAATTACTTGACCAAATTGCAAGAAATATCAAGGTCTCAATATTAGAAGAAATTCATGATACATTCAACAATAGACAACAAGATTCAATCAAACAATCACAATCAAGCAATGAAAGAATAATACTCAATCAAATGAACACAAGAACGACTCAAATTCAAATTCAATACATCACAATCAAGGTTTTAGATTACATCAACCCTAGAAACAAGATAGATCTACTCAAGCATCATAGAGAAAGAGATAAGAGAAGAAATCATAATAAAACCGAATGAAGCAATCTAGCAAGAATCTTTACTCCTTCTTCCCTTTCTTGAACAACACTCCAATGGTCTTGAGGTTTTAAATCTTCAAATTCTGAACTCCCTCTCTGGAGGCAGGGGTGGTCTATTTATAGACTTTTCAAAATGAGTACATCAATTCTGGGCCTTTATTGGGCCTTTGCTGTCTGCTCTGGAGACTCGCGATACGGGTCGCGTCACCACCGTTGCGACCTGTGTTGGAGCATGAAGGACGCGCCTCGCACGAGACGGCATTGCGACCTGCTTGTGCGACTGGGAGGGGTTGTCAGTGCGACCCGGAGGACTAGATGCGCCTCGCGTCAATCATGATGCGGGTCGCATCAAGGTCTCTGAACTTCAGAAATTCTCTTGATTTCACCAATTTCCTGCAAAGTAAGAATAAAAGCGCAGCAATACCAAATCTACATGTATTCATTATAATAGACGTTATTTGATGGCTTAAAATACATGTTTTATTACTGAAATTGGTCAAAACAATAGCTCAGATATAGCAATATCATTGTATTAGGGTTGTAAATGACCTATTATCTTGCCATCTGGACACACAACTAGAGTGTTCGAAACACCTTCAATTGGAGTGTTGTATTAGGGTTGTAAATGCCCTATTATCTTGCCATCTGGAGACATAGAGTGCTCCAATCACGTTCAATTTGAGTGTTGTATTGGGGTTGTAAATGCCCTATAATCTTGCTATCTGGAGATACAACTAGAGTGCTCCTAACACCTTCAATTGGAGTGTGGTATTAGGGTTGTAAATGCCATATGATATTGCTGTATAGAGTCACTATATGAGTGCTCGAAACACCTTTAATTGTAGTGTTGTATTAGGGTTGTAAATGCCCTATTATCTTGCCATCTGGAGATACAACTAGAGTGCTCCAAACACCTTCAATTGAAATGTTGTATTAGGGTTGTAAATGCTCAATCATCTAGCCCTATAGAGACACTACTAGAGTGCTCGAAACACATACAATTGGATAGTTGTATTAGGGTTGTAAATGCACTATTATCTTTCCATATAGATACTACTTGAGTGTTACAATTACCTTCAATTGCAGTGTTGTATTAGGGTTGTAAACTCTCTATTGTAAAGCCATATGGAGACACAACTAGAGTGCTCTAACCACCTTCAATTGGAGTATTGTATTAGGGTTGCAAATGCCATATAATCTTGCTATTTGGAGACACAATTAGAGCACTCCAAACACCTTCGATCAGAGTGTTGTATTAGGGTTGTAAACGCCCTATTATTATGTCATCTGGATACACTACTAGAGTGCTCGAATGACCTTTAATTGGAGTGTTATATTAGGGTTGTAAATGCCCTTCTATCTTTCCATCTAGAGACACAACTAGAGTGCTTCAAACACGTTCAATTGGAGTGTTGTATTAGCATTGTAAATGCCCTAATGTCTTGCTATATAGAGTCACTACTAGAGTGCTCAACACACGTTCAATTGGAGTGTTGTATTAGGGTTGTAAATGTCCAATTATCTTGCTTTATAGAGTCAGTACTATAGTGCACCAACACCATCAATTGAAGTGTTGTATTAGGGTTGTAAATGCCCTATTATCTTGCCATCTGGAGACACTACAATAGTGGTCCAATCACGTTAGATTGGATTGTTTTATTAGGGTTGTAAATGGCCTATTATCATGCTATATAGAGTCACTACTAGAGTTCTCCAAACACCTTCGATTGGAGTGTTTATTAGGGTTGTAATTTCCCTATTATCTTGCCTTCTAGAGACACAATTAGAGTGCTCCAAATACCTTCGATTGGAGTGTTGTATAAGGGTTGTACATGCCCTATTATATTACCTTCCGGATACACTACTAGAGAGCTCCATTTACCTTCGATTGGAGTGTTGCATTAGTGTTGTAAATGCCCTTCTATGATGCCATATGGAGACACTACTACAGTTCTCGAAACTCCATCAATTGGAGTGTTGTATTAGGGTTGTTAATGCCCTATTATCTTGCCATCTAGAGACACAACTAGAGTGCTCCTAACACATTCATTTCGAGTGTTATATTAGGGTTGTAAATGCAATATTATCTAGCTGTATATAGACACAACTAAAAAGTTCTAAACACATTCAATTCGAGGGTTGTATTGGGGATGTAAATTCCCAATTATGGTGCTATCTAGAGACACAACTATAGTGCTCTTAACAACTTCAATTGGAGTGTTGTATTTGGATTGTAAATGACCTATTATCATGTCATCTAGAGACACTACTAGAGTACTCGAATTACCTTCAATTGGAGTGTTGTATTAGGGTTGTAAATCCTCTACTATCTTTCCATATAGAGACACAACTAGAGTGCTCCAAACACGTTCATTTGGAGTATTGTATTAGGGTTGTAAATGCCCTACTATCTTGCTATATAGAATCATTACTAGAGTGACACACGTTCAATTGGAGTGTTGTATTAGGGTTGTAAAAGTCAAATTACCTTCAATTGCAGTGTTGTACTAGGGTTGTAAATGCCCTAATGTAATGCCATAAGTAGACACAACTAGAGTGCTCTAACCACCTTCAATTGGACTATTGTATTAGGGTTGTAAATGCCCTATTATCTTGTCATCTAATGATACACCTCAAGTGCTCTAATCGCCTTCAATTGGAGTGTTGTATTTTGGTTATAAATGTCTTATTATTTTGCTATATATAGTTACTACTAGAGTGCTCCAAATACTATCAATTGGAGTGTTGTATTAGGGTTGTAAATGCCATGTTATCTTGCCATCAGGATACACTACTAGAGTGCTCCAATCACGTTCAATTGGAGTGTTTTATTAGTGTTGTAAATACCCTATTATTATCTTGCTATATAGAGTCACTACTGGAGTGCTCCAAACACCTTTAATTGTAGTGTTGTATTAGAGTTGTAAATGCCATATTCTCTTGCCATTTGGAGATACAACTAGAGTGCCCCTAACACCTTCAATTGAAGTGTTGTATTAGTGTTGTAAATGCTCAATTATCTTGCCATATAGAGACACTACTAGAGTGCTCGAAACACGTACAATTGGAGTGTTGTATTAGAGTTGTAAATGCACTATTATCTTTCCCTATAGAGACACTACTTGAGTGTTCCAATTACCTTCAATTGCAGTGTTGTATTAGGGTTGCAAAACGCCCTATTGTAAAGCCATCTTGAGACACAACTAGAGTGCTCTAACCACCATCAATTAGAGTATTGTATTAGGGTTGTAAACACCCCTATAACCTTGCTATTTGGAGACACAATTAGAGTGCTCCAAACACCTTTGATCGGAGTGTTGTATTAGGGTTGTAAAGGGTCTATTATTATGCCATTTGGAGACGCTACTAGAGTGCTCGAATGATCTTTAATTTGAGTGTTGTATTAGGGTTGTAAATGCCCCACTATCTTTCTATCTAGAGACAACTAGAGTGCTTCAAACATGTTCAATTGGAGTGTTGTATTAGCGTTGTAAATGCCATATTATCTTACCATCAGGATATACTACTAGAGTGCTCCAATCACGTTCAATTGGAGTGTTTTATTATTGTTGTAAATGCCATATTATCTTGCTATATAGAGTCACTACTAGAGTGCTCTAAACACCTTCAATTGGAGTGTTGTATCAAGGTTGTAAATACCATGTTATCTTGCCATCTGGAGATACAACTAGAGTGCTTTTACCACCTTCAATTGGAATGTTGTATTAGGGTTGTAAATGCTTAATAATCTTGCCATATTGAGACACTATTAGAGTGCTAAAAACACATACAATTGGGGTGTTGTAGTAGGGTTGTAAATGCACTATTATCTTTCCATATGCAGATACTACTTGAGTGTTCCAATTACCTTCAATTGCAGTGTTGTATTAGAGTTGTAAATTCCCTATTGTAAAAGCCATCTTGAGACACAACTAGAGTGCTCCAAACACCTTCAATTGGAGTGTTGTATTAGGGTTGTAAATGCCCTATTTTCATGCCGTCTAGGGACACAACTAGAGTGCTCCAAACACCTTCAATTGGTGTGTTGTATTAGAGTTGTATGTGCCATATTATCTTGCCATAAGTATATACTACCAGAGTGCTCCAATCACGTTCAATTATTTGGCAATATTGAGACACTACTAGAGTGTTCCAAACACCTTCAATTGGAGTGTTGTATTAAGATTGTAAATCCCCTATTATATTGTCATTTGGAGACACTATTCGTGTGCTCCAATCACGTTCCATTGGAGTGTTGGATTAAGGTTGTAAATCACCTATAATCTTGTTATTTGGAGACACAACTAGAGTACTCCGAAGACCTTCAATTGGAGTATTAGGGTTGTAAATGCCATATTATATTGCCGTATAGGGACACTACTGCA